>NW_023611319.1:0-89762 GCF_013339725.1 Rhipicephalus microplus
TCACGCCTATGCGACACGTCTTGTCCCGTGGTGGTTACTCAACGTTATGTTATGTTACGGCATGTTTAGTTAAATTACGTTATGTTATACAAGTTATGTTATGTTAGCTACTGCTAAGTATTGGTGCGCACATCAGATATGGACACAGCGCAGGATGCAAACGAGCGCTCGTTCATCCCACATTTTGTTTTCTTGTATATTTGGAGCACTGAAATTTCGCGATAAATATGAACCAACTCGGTCAACTTTCAGTTTCTTTGCAGTGTTATATATCAGAATAGGTTATGGATAGGTTGGTTTACGTTAGCATAGGGAAGAAACCACTGCTGGGGCTTCAGGATAAAGTTGCCCAGAACCACTTTTTGCACTTGTAACTTTGCTGCTAAGCGTCATAGTAGCATGATGATGAGGAGAAGAAGGAATCACTTCACACCTCAGTGCAGTGTGAGGAGCTTTCTAACGCAGCTCTCACCTGTGTTTTATGATGCAAAGTAAGTTGCAAGTTGATGCGATACCATCAAGGAGACTAATAAAAGAACTTCATGTTATCAACTTATCTATATAGACAGCACATATGTCCTCTGCGTATTGAATAAGTCGACAAATGCAGGATCGATGTATCCATCACCAAGTGACGTTATCAAATTTTTCCCCAATGTTTTGGCACACGCTTCGTTCAAAGAGTTCTCTTCATTGGTGCGTTTATTTTTTCTTTTGGTTTTAGTTTTATTTTTGCAATTGAAAGCCAGACAACAAACCACCAGAAGAGTACGAAGCGTATAGTAGATTGTGGGGGGTGCATGAGTGCTTGAATAATATAATAGAAAATCGAGCAGTTGCATGGCGAACAGTTCGATTCTCTTGTCGGACGTCAACCATTCAATTTCTAAAATACTTGTTGGTCGACACTTCAATCTTTCCGACGGCGTCGTGGCGCCGTCGCTGAATGCCATATAAACAAAATTATAGTTTTACACCATATCCACAATAGCATGTTACTCGAACAAATGAGAAAACACCTACAAACCCTACTCCGAATATCGTACGTCAAGCATGAAAAAGCACAGACCATGCCTGCAGCCAGATTGTAAAAAAAAACAAATTTAACAGCTTATAGTCACCCGACTGCCATCTAAACACTTCTGGAGGAATAGTCCTCTGTATGAACTTCAAAGGCCAGGCCATTCGCGCTTTGAAAATGTGCCCTCGTTATTCTCGTCGGCTTTATCTGTCGCAGGCCCCCAAACAAGGAGTGATCGCTTATTTCATGTCACGTATACCTCCAACTCCGAAAAGTGTCCCGACCTCTACCCGCGAAGTAACTCGACACTTGCCGTCACACGTGTAAATCTGACCGTGCACTCATGCTGCAATCTTTTGCCCCAACTTTCGCCCCAACGTGACAGTCTTCGAGTCTTTTTTTTTTTTTCGGAAGAAGAATCAGTCTTCTTGGAAACTGCTGAGCGGGAGTGCCGAAAGTGTTTCGAGGAGAAGCTTGAAAGTTGAAACAGAGAGACAGGTCAGAGTACGAGATATTACAGCGTCAGTAATGTTGTAAAGAAACATTACGAAAAACTCGCAGGCGTTATTTTTTAACTTTTTTGCAGCCTGACCAGCGTAAGTAATGAGGTCCTGTAGGGCCTCATTAATTACGCTGGTCAGGCTCCAAACAAGTTAAGGAAGGGTTTGAGGTAGAAACCGTGCTGTTCTTGACTTTTAGCTGAATTCCCGGGATAACAGGGTCTCCTCTTTTCACGTGTGAGTGCCCGGATGTTTTCGTCTGAATGCCCATGTATTCTCTGTTGAGTTCGCAGATGTCTCATTAACACTGCCCGCATATTACACTGCTCGCATAATGCCGCTGTGATATCGCTCATCGTCACTCGAAGACCGGCTATAATGGAATATAAAGCATTTCATGAGTGATAGAACCCGAAATCTGACTAACCAAACTTGCGAAGTTGCTACTCCTTGCATGATGACCTGTAAAAATCCAAGCTTGTCAAAATATAATGTTTGAATTTTGTTATGCGATTCGCCATGTGAATTTTGTTTTTCCTAATACGATTGTAGTTGAAAGCAGCCCAAAGGCTTCTTGATCATTCTACATGTGTCATGTTCATAAGGAAAAACAGTGATAAAGTTTATACAACTACACCAACATGAAACACAGAATAAATGTAACATAAAGTACAGATAAATGCACAACAAAACACTAAAGAATACATGAAGCAGCAATATGACACGTCAGAGTACCTAAGGTGTCGCAATTTAACTGCACATTGTAAAGGTTACTCACTCTAATAGGAAAACAAATCGAAGTCAGTGACAGCATAGCTATTAGGCCGACACTGCGAGAGTATAATGCAGCGTTTTTTGCGAAGGCTCAGTCGTGGTGTCAGCACTATCCCTTACTCACCATATCTCTGCATCACTAGATTATATCGAAAAGCAGAGGCAGCAGTGGCACTACTTCAAACAAGTTCACAGGAGACAAGAGCTGTGAAGCTCTTCAGAAAGCCCACTCGAGGCATTCGTTGTTCTTCTAAAGGTGACTGTTCAAGTTCGGCCGTCCCGGATGGCCGTTCTTTAGGTCGGGCAGTCCTTCGAAATTTTCCAACGGACGTCCACAGCTTGCCCGTTTTAATTCAGAACTGTTCGCACCGCGTGACCGCGCCTCGTGGACAGAGAACTTCCCGGCCACCTTCGCCTGGTTTTCTCAAGCGAACTTCTAATTGCTTTCCACTGAAGTCATCCGCGGCCGCGTAGGAATGCAATGTAAAAGCTAAAAAGGCGAACTTTGAGAGCACACATTAGGAGTCTGCACATGTTTTGCGTGGCACTGGGAGGACGTACAAAACACGCTCGAGTCCGTGCATGCGTGTCTAAACTTCTAGCCCGTCTGTATAGCACCCGGTAAATGCAGTTTTTATACACTTGGCCCCCGAGTTTTTACAGGATTATTGGTGGTTTCGATTGTCTGCTGAGAACTGAACGGCTATGTCCATGCTTCGCTGCAAATCTCGTCTAAAGTTGACAGCCTCCTGCATGAACGTTTTTTTCGCGCATATAGCCTTGCATTTTTAGCGCAGACTAGGAAACACCGGGGTCTTTAGAATTACGTATTTATGTATTTTCTAGTAAAGAAACACACCACTTATTACTTACAAATCGATGTCATGCCTCAAATATGCGTAATATTCGCTTTTTGATGGACAATGTTCACAAGTAGGAACGCAGTCACCAGTTCATGATGGCTGGCCGTTGGGCAAGTACTCAAAGTTTGGCCTGGTGGCTGAATCGTGTGAAACAAACAAACAAACCAAAAGGAGGTTACGCCCGATTCACCGGGCGTAACATCCTTGGTTTTAGTGGTTGTGAGTTTTTAGCGGGACGGCTCAGTGGTCTCCCATAGATGAGTACGAAGTACTCGAAATCGTTAAACTTTTTTTCCAAACAGCATTCTAAGAAAGACTGTAATATTTAATGAGCACCGTGATCAGAATCACAGTAATGTAATGTCACTTAATGGTTACACTCTCAGCAGTGTCTTAAAATTTGCCCTGGTGGTATAGTAGTTCCGGTGTGGTGCTCCTGATAAGAAGGTAGTCGGATGAAATTCCAGCGGCAGTGCTCAGCGTTTTGCCTCTATCGGAACCACCTCCCACCTCGAAGCACATGGGCCTCCTGTAGGCCCGTGTGCATAGACAAAAGTGCTGTTTAAAGAAGCTCAAGTGGTCAGAATATCCGATGTCCTTTACAGAGGCGTCCCTCACACTCATATTGCGTTCTGGGACTTAAAACAAGTGATTATTATTATTGTCTCTAAAATCTAATAAAAAATATTTTACTTGAATACGTCAATACGCACATTTACAAAAAGGAAACGGGATCACTGCCATTTATAAAAGCACACAGTGTGCAATTCCAGTTGTTTCAAAAGAACCAGAGAGACCACAGAAGCGATACGTCTTCAGCAGGACGTTTTGTATTTTCTACTGAAAAATTTATTTTCCGGAAAGTGATGCCTGCGCAGCGGAAAGAATGACATTTTATTCATTCAAAAGTAGGCAAATCGCTTGCCTTGTCACAATAATCAAATCCTAATGAGTCACTAATTGCATACGGTTCAGAGTGTTCACATCTACTTTTTTACTGCTCTTTCAAGGATTGTAGCGAAAATGATCAGGATTTCTAGAGCAGGCAAGATGGTAGCGATTTGGGTTCACCAGCAGTATAGCACGCAAGTATTTGTGTAATTTTGATCTGCTCAGGCACAATTTGGGCTATGGAAGTCGCTACGAGTCACAAGTTGTGAATTCCAAGTAATTTCAAGTTATGCCTTAAAAATTTTACAGCTTACTCGTTGCGCTTTCTGAGCAGCCATCAAAATCGTACGTTATATTTTTAAACTGTCAACAATGCGCCATCACAAGGTTATCACGAGTGGAGTTCATACTTTTCGAGAGTCAAATTGTGTATTGCAAATTTATAATAAGTGCTTATGGAAAAACTTTCCTCCGGTGATTATCACAACGGGAGTGTTCCTATAAAGTCAAAAACATTTAACACAAATTTATACTTTGATTCCAGTTGCTAACAGTGAGAGCAATCACAACTTCTACAACTTCATTTGTACAGGCCATTGCGTCAACCACAGATAACTGACCATAAAAAGTCGTTAACCAAATGATCACTGAGCCTTCATTGTGCTGTGATCGTAAATGCATATACAGTCAAAGCACACGGTTCACTTACGTTGCCTAAACGCAAATTTTTCTCGAAATTGCTGCATAAACCCGCCCCTCTAAGGTTTTTTTTTTCCTTTAAGGGAGTATGGTAGGTACGTGATATACTTCAGTTTTAACGTTATGACATAGAAGCGGCTGCAAGCATTGAAATAAAATGTCACAGGTTCACGATGAATGACACTATATATGACGCGATACCCTATTTTTATACCTATGTTACCTATCCTCCCTATAGCCCACTCGCAAATTTTAAAGTGGGTTCACTTTTGCAATGCACCTTTTCTCGGCAACCACTATTAGGAATGTAATGATATTGAGCCGTGTTATTTAAGGTAAACGTATATTAAATCTGAATTTAAAAAAAACTGTGACATTCATTAGAAGTTAGTGCCAAAAAAATAAAATAACTGTATTACTAAGCCTCAGAGGTGCGTTTGCTCGGTAATTTTTCTCCAGCTTCGCATATAACAAAATCTCAATTTTTTTATTTGAGATTGTTTCCAAGTAGTTGTATCTCACGGCATACGAAGTTTCATCAGAGTCAATTCCGTAATTTTTGAGAATAAGTACAAGTAACTTCTAAAATTGATAAAGGAAAGCAATTTGAGGGGAAAACTGAAGATATGTCTATGCGTATTGCTTACGCCGGAGGGCGCGCGCTGCACTTTCGCGTGGCATTTAAACCACTTGCAGTGGTCGCTTAACATCTCGTTTTCACAGGTTTGTTCCTCAGACTGCCAAATGTTCGCAAAAAAGTTATTTTGATTATGTTGAGGCTTTGCTCTTCCCAGAAATGTGACCGCAGTAAGCCAGCCAGGTTATCAATCGTCAATCATCATCATCATCATCATCATCATCATCATCAGCCTGACTCCCCCCCCCCTCCTGCAGGAAATGGCCTCTCCCATGTTCCGCCAATCAACTTGGTCTTGTGCTTGCTACTGCCACTTTATACCCGCAAACCTCCTAATCTCTTCTGCCCACCTCAATTTCTGTCTCCCCCTAACACGCTTGCCTTCTCTAGGAATCCAGTAAATATTCTTACCGACTAGCGCTTATCCTGCCTACGCGCTACATGCCCGGCCTATGTCCATTTCCCCTTCTTGATTTCAACTATGATATTCTTAACCCCAGTTTGTTCCCTAACCCACTCGTCTCTCTTCTTGTCTCTTGAGGCTACACCTACCATTTTCATTTCCCTTACTCGCTGCATCATCCTCATTTTATGATAAACTTTTTTGTAAGTCTACAGATTTCTGCTCTATATCTAAGTACTGGCAAGATGCAGCTGTTAAATACCTTCTTCTTGAAGAATGATGGCAATCTACCAGTCACAATATTTGAATGCTTCCCGAATGTGTTCTACCCCATTCTTATTCCTCTAGTTATTTTAATATCGTGGTCCGGCTCCACGGTTACCGCCTGTACTTAGTAGACGTAACCATTTACAACTTCAAATGCCTATATCTATATATCTATATCTATATATACTAGATCTACCTATATCGAAGCGCTGTTGCCTCCCCAGGTTGTTTTACATTACTTTCTTCTTCTTTAAATTCATTTTAAGACCTACATGTCTGCTCTTCCTGTCTAATTCAGTATTCTTGAGTTGCGATTCCTCCCCTGAGTTACTCAGCAATGTAATTTCATCGGTGAAGCGCAGGTTACTAAGGTACTCTCCATTAACTGTTATCCCTAACTGTTCCCATTCTAGGCCTCTAAGAACCTAATGTAAGCACGCAGTAAATAGCATGGGGGAGATCGTGTCCCCTTGTCTTCCACCCTTCTTTATTAGTATTCTTTCGCTTTCTTTATGAAGCACTGCGGTGGCAGTTGATCCACTGTAGATTTCTTCCAGGATGTTTATATATGCTTCACCGACGCCCTGATTCTACAGTGTCTGCATGACTACTGATATTTTGACTGAATCAAACGTTTTCTCGTAATCAATGAAGGCTATGTATAGTATTTGGTGGCATTCTGAGCATTTCTCTATTACCTGGTTGATAGTGTGGACGTGGTCGATCGTTGATTCAGTGCGCTAAACTAAACAAAGTTTCCCTGAGGAATAACAGCTCCAAAGCTATTCGTCACGTGTGACAGTTATGCCTGGCTTATCTTCGCGAAGACTATAGAGGCAGTGTTGCAACACACCGGGTCATGGGGTACCACAGTGGCGAAGCTCCGATTGTGCACTGCTGTGATACCTCTCTGCAGCGGATCACGTGATGTCATTTCACGCCTGCCACACTTGCGCTCCGCTGGCTGAAGGTCACTGTTTAATGGTCTTGGGAGACTGAAGGAGTGAAGGTTTTAATCAAACGACAGCGGCTCAACAATGAAAAAAAAATACACGCACGGCACACTAGCGTTAACTGAGCTTAGGCGAATTCAATCACATTCGAACACGTGAACACTCCCGTTTACGGGGGTCTCCAATATTTTTTCTTACAGGTTCATGAAAGGCATAGCTGCCAGGCTGACCTCCGGTCTTTTCTACCACCGTGGCAGCGTAGCACGTAACGTGTCAAATTGTTTAGCTCGAGGGAATGGGTTTGATTCACAGTCAAGGCGACCGCATTTCGACGCGAGTGAAGTGCAAGGTACACCCCTGTGTTCAAATTAACGAACTCGTGACAGAACCCTACCTGGTCTAGCCTATTCCATAGCCAATATGACACGCCTGACTATAATATTGTTGTTTCGGCACGTAGAACTCCAGTAAATAGTATTGTTACTGCCTTTTCTCTATTTTCGACAGCTTTTTTTTTTGTCTCGAGTTAAAAGTGAACTCAACTTCAAAGTTATTTTCTCATTGCCACCAACGCTAACGTCTCCTTGAAGCATTTGCGTTGCCCAACTATCGCCGGCTGTTAGAAGAAGCCTCCTCTATGAAAACCCGTAGGTGAATGTACCGCGTTTGTTCTTACACATGGGCCTGACAGTCCCATCTATCGTGTTCGCTGGGTCTATTTCATAAAACAAAGCTATTACGGGGCTACGACGGAATGTTGGAAAGTGCAAGCACAAAATGGAAGCCGCGTTTAAACTTTGCAGTTTCAATTAGGGCCTAATTTAAATCTTCGAGCCCTCGATTTAGGTCTGTTCCGACCCTCTACGTGAATCACTCGCGCGGTTAGTTCCGCTGCGAAGAATAGATGAAAGGCAACGGTTGTTTCACGCCATCGCGTAAAAATGGTGCCCGCTCGTGGAATAACGCACGTGGAAACTTTAACGCGTATATTCTGAACTGCGTTTCGAAAGCGGCTATTAACTTCAAGATTTCTTTTTCTCAATTTTTATGTCATATAAGGTGTGCTTGTAGTAGTTCGCTTTGCACGCAAACTCGAAGAGCACGTGCCTGATACAGTGTTTCAAAAAACCTAGGTGCGCTGAACGTGGCGTAAAATTAAAGTTCTAATTATGCACTTCACTTGGAGGCTGTGTAGGATATTACTTTTGCAAGTGCGCCGCCTAACTTCGCACTGGCTTTCTAGGCTATGTTTTTTGCAATACGAGAATAATTTTATACAGCATAACGCACAAGTTCAGCTAAAGGGGATGGGGAAGGGCAGCACGTGATTTATGGTCTAGGAACCCTCCACACGCTGAAATATTATTATGCGCGCATAATCAAAACTTTCTAAATACCTAAATAACACTAGCTCTGAAGCTTTCGCATGATTGTTCTGAGATGCTTTATACTGAAGCTGCTGTGCTCAGTATTGTTATTAAATAAACTTCGTGCCGAATATTTTAAACAGGGTGAGTGAAGAACCAGGGCACGCTTTTTGTGTAAGGGTTTGGTTAAGTATTGGATGTTACTGTATGTAAGCGAAGTTTGGAGAGCGATAACGCGTGCATGTTCACAGTCTCTTAAGCTGTGTCGTTGTTTTGTCTGTGAATTTTCGAAAATTGTTTCAATTGAAAGCCGGTCGTTCTGTGCGTAACCATGCATTTCTATTCTCTCTTTTTTTTTTTGCAGCAATGCTTCCCGTACATGCTGCCTAAACTGTTGCTTCGAGTCTAACAAAGAAACACGCACATAAAAGGCCCTTGACAAGTAACCATGAAATAAAATCACTGGAAGAGCACATTGCATCACGAATTCAACACTTCAAAAATTTAAAGAATTCATCCAGTGAGAGAGGAGTTACAGAGATTTGCCACACGCTGCAAACGCTTGTTCTCGTGTGTCATCCCAATGAAAGTGCTGGAAGCTAAGCATGGAGGAATGGCAGTGGCGAAATAAGTCTTGCACCACGTAACCTAGAGCACTTTTTTTTTGACGAACACGCCACTTTTCGAGTGCGATCGCGCGCGCACGTGTGGACAAGACGCGGCCTCTCGCGGCGATCCTTGTAATGGCCCAGCACGCCATGTTTAATTCAGCCAATAAGTGCTGGATGTCCATTTACAAGACATTTTAACGCGTAGCTTTGAAGAGCTCGTGTCGCAAAATACCCGCCGCCGGCGTCGGCCCCGTTGATTGTAAGCGAAAAATCATCTGTGCGTCTGTGACCGAAAAATCAAGTTACCGAGATAGCCGCGGGAGGCCATGACTTGTCCACCCGTGTGCGCGTGATCACACTGAAAAATCCACGCATTCGAAGAAAAAAAAGTGCTCAAGGTCATGAGGTGTGGTAGTTTTTTGCCCTGCCACCCTCCCTGCTTTGCTCCCAGCGCTTTCGTCGGGACGAGAGAAGAGATAATGCAAATGCTGCAGGCGACAAACCTTTGTAACTCCACTCCCACTGGACGGATTCTTATAATTTTTGCGGCCTTTAATTTGTGAAGCAATAAGCTCTTCTAGTGAATTACTTCCATGGTTACTTGAATAAGTGCTTTAGGGCCCCTTTAACGTATTTTGTTTGACTGGTGTCACGACAAAAAGGAGCCCATTCGGCGAAAATAGTGTGCGCTGGTCCAATCTACTATGTGCGTGTTGGTGTGCGTGCGTGTGCACGTAACAAAACATATAAATGCACTTAGCGGTTGAAGGATGCACTAGGTGCCGGATTTCGCTATCGCGTTCAATTCTTAAAGGCATATCTTAAGGGTCCCCCAATTTTTGAGCGTATTCTGTCATTTCTCGGGAGAAAGTATCTTTAGCTAATTTTGATAATTGTGAATTTGGGGCCCCATTCTTAGCTATAATATTCGTCTCGCGTGTTCTTGGGAGCCGCCACTACCGGTCAGCAATGTTTTCTGATCTGACCATGCTCAAAAAATGTTGCAGGGCCCCTTTAATAACAGTTGAAAAAGCTAGAAAACCAGGATTGCGATTTGAGTGCGAACACTGTTTAAGGTTTTTGAATGCGAAGCATTTTTTTCTTACTGCAAGGACTTTTGGCGTCTATCTATCTATCTATCTATCTATCTATCTATCTATCTATCTATCTATCTATCTATCTATCTATCTATCTATCTATCTATCTATCTAGCCTCTTATTTCTAAGTCCTCTCGTGATCACCTACTGAACAAAAATTAGTATGGGAGGGTAAGATAGTTAATCGAATATGGTGCGCTAGTCGAGACATGAATAATGTCACAATCGCATTGCGTACCTTGTCAAATACTTCCCGCCATGTAGCGGCAAATACCTCAAGGTGGGTATGTGCCATAGGTCAGCGGGTATGTGCTGCAGCTGATTGACACTTTAAACTTACCCAGGAACTACGAGAACACACGTGGGCGATTTCAACGCATGAGCGTTAACAGAACCTAACATCGCAGCACTGACCCAGCGAACGCAAAGAATAAATGTTAGGGTCCTAGTAGGAATCGAACCCAAGCATTCTTCGAGGCAATGAAGCATTCTACCACAAAGCGACGCCAGGTCTCAGAAGCACTTTTCAAATAAACACTAATGTTGGTGAAACGTCAGTTTTGGTTTCAGTGCTGGCTATCCAATTTTATAAACACTACGTATGTGCTCCTATGATACAGCCGTCACGTCGGGTTAACATCAATTTTAGTTAGGTACCATGCGCTGAAGTTGATTTATGTAGCTGTGTCCAGAACTACCATCCTCGCGAGCACCAGCGCTTCATATCAGCTTATCGCTTCTGCTGCTACTTATACTCCTGTTCCTGTGTGTACAAGTGTAAACAACCGGCTAAATATACATCTGCAACTCTTTATTATATCTCTGTGCGCGAAACATTTGAACATATATGTAACTTCATTCCAAGACGTGTCACTATACAAAAATTACAACATGGCCACCTTTCCTCCGCATGCTTCGCATAACGTCTATTTCAAAGATACGTGGGATCTGCCGAATTTATTTTTCCTACTGTGTCGTTTTTTGCTAACCTTGCCCTTCTCGATCGCATAGTGTTTATCTAACGAGTGAAGGCTACCCTTTCCAAGGTCTTTTTAGATTTCGATGCTTCAAAGGCATATGAACGGTCACGTTACTATTGACACAAAGGTTGCACTAGTTAGTCAATTACTCAGAGATCTGCCATGCCCTGAAAACTACGACCATTCGTTAAAACAGAAATGCAAAGCATTTACTTTCTCTATCACCTCGCGGCGTTTCAAGGAGCTTTAATTTTTTTTTATCTCTCTGGGGCGTATATAGACATGCGCTTATAGATTCTATACGGCGTCATAAAAAGGCAGTGGTAATAGAAAAGAGAGACGTAATGTGCGTTGTCGAGAAGTGGGTTTCTTTACAATCTCGCTATATAGTATACCGGTCTTGCTTTCGCAGTCTGAAAATCATCATCATCATCATCATCATCATCATCATCATTTATTTGACCCTTAAGGGCCCCTTAGGGGCATTACATAAGGGGGGGACATTTTTCTAAATACAAAAACAAAGAAATAAATAGAAAGTTGTACAAACACACGAGCAATACTTTTGCAGGATCCGAGAACAGACGCACAGAAAATGTACTTATACAAGTATAAAAACATGCGCGCACAAAATTTACACATACAAGAGCGCAAAATACAGTGACAGTGGTAGAGTTTTAATGGGCTTCCAAGTTTAAGTGAGCTGTTAGTAGTTGTTTGAATGCGCACGAGTCACGCTCTGAGACGATGACTTCCGGTAAGTTATTCCATTCCTCGATGGCGACAGGAAGAAATGACTTATTGAATGCAACGGTCGTACCGAAAAGACGTAGGAGGCTTCTGGAATTAAATAGCTGGCGAGAATAGCGGGCGGGAGAAAGCAAGAGAGAACCATGCAAGTGAGGAAAATATTAGTATAATTTGTGAAATAAACAAAGTCGAGAAAGTATACGTCTGTCAGCTAGATTCTGCAAGTCTAAAGACTCCTTTATAAAAGTGATGCTTGATGAGTGATTGTAATTGGACATAATGAACCAGGCAGCCCTATTCTGAACGGATTCCAACAGATTAATCAGATAGGTTTGGTGAGGGCTCCAAATGGACGACGCGTATTCGAGCTTTGTACGAACGAAGGTTACGTACGCAATTTTACGGACTGTAGGAGGTGATAGGCATAACGTTCTTCGGATGTAACCAAGCTTCTTTGATGCGTCAGCAACTAAGTGTGTGATGTGATCCGACCATGTGAGAGTGTTAGAAATAAGCACGCCAAGGTATCGGTAACTATCAACATACGCCAAGGTCGTTGAGTTTAAATTGTAGACGTGTTTCGAGTTAGACTGTTTGCGAGATACGCGCATGACTTTGCATTTGGAAACATTGGTCTGCATCATCCAGAGTGACCACCAGTTTTGAATTAAGGATAGGTCATTTTGTGGAATTTCGTGCTCGTCAGGAGTGGTTATTCGGCGATAAAGGACGCAATCGTTCGCAAATAGTCGAATGGATGATGAAATTCCTGATGGTAGATCGTTCACATATAAGAGGAAGAGTAAGGGGCCGAGTACTGACCCCTGTGGGACACCGGATGTAACGGGAGCAGCAGTGGAGTGAAGACCGGCAATGTCAGTGAACTGAGATCGGTGTGATGGGAAGCATCGGATCCATGACAGGGCTAAAGGGTCCAAGTTCAGACAGCAGAGTTTGTTTATTAGTCGTTGACGAGCGACACGATCGAAGGCTTTAGAGAAGTCTATGTATATGACGTCAGTTTGGAATAGAGAATCTAAATTTAGGTGGAGGTCGGCAGTGACTTCAAAGAGCTGAGTTTCGCAGGACAAACCAGGTCGGAAGCCGTGTGGATTTTTGAAGAAAAACCCGTTGTTATCGAGGTGGTGGGCAACGTGTGAATAAATAATGAGCTCGAGGCATTTGCAGGCAATGCATGTCAGCGAAATAGGACGATAATTAGATGGGTTAGAACGGTCACCTGATTTGAACACTGGGGTTACCTTGGCTACCCTGTTGTTGTTGTTGTTGTTTGTGACCCAGCAGATTTGTGATTTTTTTCCAAATTTTATTTGCGCCATTGCTTATTCTTTATACAACATTTTCGTTTTAACTTATTTAGGCTTCATTTTACTAGCAGAGAAGTTAATTTCTCTACTTCTTGTAATATTTTACAATGTTCATGTGGCGGGATTTCCCAGACGCATGGAACATGCAATGTTTTTCTATTTTTTATGTAATGCATTAGCAATACATGGTTTTCTTATTCTTCTTCTCTCGTTTTTTTCAGCTCCATTGAACACGCAATATCATAGCTTATTTTAAATATGTTATACTCAGCTTTTGGTTAGAACTACTTTCTGAATGAAGCACACACTCCCAGCATTCTTCAACCGTTCGATGAGGAAATGACTCCAACGCATGATCATCCACTTTATGGCATAACACATTTTCATTCTGATTAGTCTGATTGTGGTCACGCGATGCTAGAAAGGCAGAAAAGAAATGACAAATGGTCGCTTATTTCTGAAGAAACTGTCCGAGACCCACGATGGTGAGCAAATGCAAGCTCGTGGAACAGATATCAAACAGAGTTGTCGTTTCAACCATCCATCGCTTGCCTCTTGTGACAACGTTTTAACAACAAGCAAAATAACTCGTAACGTCTGTTACCTGCCCACCTGAGACATCCAGTGAAAACGTAATAATGTTGCCGTTGAAAATATTTGGGAAAGGTAAACCGGAATGACAGAATTAATTCAACACATTTTCTATCCAATCATAAAATGCTTGCTTGCTATCTGGGGGTGGCCTGTAGGTCACAATTATCAGCGCCCTTGTGATGGTATAATTAAGCACTCACTACTTTCGTTTACACTAGATAACTCGGGAATGAGTTCATGGTGCTATATTTCGTCAACGTAAATGCCCCCCCCCCCTTCTCGTGCGCAATTGTCCACTATAAGTGCAGCCATTATAAAAAGGTTGGTGTTCGACTGTCATTATCCAGGTTTTTGAAAACATTAAGACATCAATAGTGAAAGAGAGCATAGTGAAACAGTCAATTAGCTGTGCTTTTTTTATTACGTATAACGCGTACGTTCAAATGAAACAACGTTGGTCACTTGTGTACGTCATGCATTAGTGAATTGATAGAGTCAAGCTGATAATTGCACACTTTACCTGTATCGTCTTCATTCCGATCATGCCATTATGACCTCTACAAATGTCACGGACTTAATTTGCCTGTGTGGTCCTTTTACTTGGATCACTAAAAGTGGATATCCTGAACACCTCAAAACTTTTATTTAGATCCGCGAATACCTCTCCATTCGTCGTCCAGAATAACTTCTAGTGCATTTCCATTCTGCGTTGCATTGCGACCCCAAGTAGGTGTTTACCATTTCTTTTCACGTGCTCGTTAACCTTTATTGGGAAATACGCTCAACTGCACTTTGCCACTGAGTTTATTTTAACTTTCTTTGCTTTGCTTGGTAAAGCATTCCGTGTAGGTAATCGTACAAAGCGCACAAATAAGTTGCTTACATCAGGCCGAGCAAAAGGTAGTCGATGGCATGTGTCAGCGTCATCCTCAGAAATTTCGTCCTGCACAATAGCTACAAATTTCTTGCAGCCTGTAAGGTGGTTTTATATGCGTAGAAATGCCCTTCATTTGCAAGTTATTGGAACGCTGGTAAGCTGCCCGGCCTCCTTGACCGTGCGTCACCGCTGGCATATTCAGCTTTTAGCTCGTCGTCGTCGTCGTCGTCGTCGTCGTCGTCGTTGTTGTTGTTGTTGTTGTTGTTGTTGTTGTTGTTGTTGTTGTTGTTGTTGTTGTTGTTGTTGTTGTTGTTGTTGTTGTTGTTGTTGTTGTTCAGCATTTAGCGAGGTCCTCCTTGAGATTCTTCACTTCATACAAACTGTCCTCAACCTCTCGAAGCTTTTTTCTTGATTCTCCAAGCAGGTCAGCGATGGTCCTAGCAGTGTCACCCGAGTACTTCGCCAATACATGGCGGAAACGATACGCATGCAGCTCACTCAGAGCTGTAACCAATAAAAAACAAAACATAGAACAATGTCTCGTAGCAGTTAACAAATGTAAGGAAATAGCCACCCCAGGGTTGCCGTCGAGAACGTTTATCTCGCCTCCAAAAAGGTGCATATTTTAGTGTGTGGCTTCAACGAGCACTACTGCCGGAGTGCAGAAGAAACGATGCTTCCGCGGCGGGACATGTTGCCCTCTGCTGACCACGATCTTGCCATTTTGATCACGTAACAGGCGACTGCTGTCCACCGAGTGGTGGAATGCTTCATTTCCTTGCCTGCTGAGATGTTGCAGAATGGCACCGATGCTCGCAAAAAGCGTCTGCAAAATGGTGTCCCTTTTAGCGCGTGGTTTAGAGCATGCTTCCAACGTGCACTGCTGCCGAACTTCAGCAGTGCACGGTGAAACCACGCAATAAAGTTTGGCTTGAACCAAACTCACTTCAGTTCCACCAACACAATTTATTGCGAAATAACAGGGTTCCTTGTGGGAGCCTGCGTTTCCGCTACTGTGGCAAGATCAATACCCTTTCTGGTGGACGTGTACTGTACATACGCGGATGAAACCTTTGTGATTTTTCAAAACGATAAACCTGGTTCCTTGAAGCTGCCCCGAAAAGCGTAGACCACACGATTCAAATCGCCTACGAGAGATAAATACCTTGCCTTTATTCTTTGATGGTCGGTAAGGGCAGTGTCGAAGAGGTGATTCTTCGTTCAATTTAAAAACTTTTCAGATTGCATCATCATATTTACTACAATACATGTAAGGACAACACTTGTAGCTCTTTATGTTTTCTGTGTCCGAATTCCCGGTCGAATTCTCCTGGGTTACATATAATTAAAAAAAACGAGCTTCTCCCCAAAGTTCCCCTTCCCATCATTTCTCGTTTTATCTCTCTTAAGATGTATCCTGCCTGTACGGTCTCTAAGTACTCGCTGCGCACTCCTCCATCATTTCGCATGTAAGCGTAGTCCCACTAAGCCACCATAAAGGCATGTTCCATCTTACGCAGCTGCGCCCTCTGCTCATTGCGACTGGTAGTGATCAAGATTGCCAGAACGCCTTCTAAATAGTACGCCTTTATACGACCCGGAGTTAGCACAATTCACATGTTCCAGTGCTTAATGGGATTCCCCTCTTCTTTCACGCGATATTACATGGGTTAACGTGACTCTGTACGGTACATTATATCTGTATACGGCCTTTCTTTCTTCAGGACAGTTTCGTGCACTATAGCGGGGCTAACATAGAACAGCTGACTGCCACGCATAACGTCTGGGCCTGAATCTATCCAGAACCCCAAATTTTATTCTTTGCATTCTTTACAATTTTTCGCTCGCAAACATCGCCAATGACGTCGGGCTCTAACGCCATCTCGATAAACTTAAGGGAAAATAAAATAGCTCGAATCGTGGTTGATATATACATCATGACGCGTCGGTGAGCAACATCAACCATGATCCCCTTCCAGACGTTTACAAGGACGTGTGTGCTGAGGATAACTTTCCTTATTAGTACCCTTGTATGCTTAAGACACCGCGTGTACAGCTTCAAAAGGTGTGTATATTGTCACGGGCTAAGTAGATGCCTGAGGATGACGACGACGAAGTGCTGAACGGGAACGTGCTCGGACTGCAGCAGCGTCGTACGCATTAGCTCGCCAGTATATTCGCCAGTACACATTTGTTCATCAGTGTATACTTTATTCCCCGTAACATCATTGGTGGAAGGTGCGGGGTACCACTCGCTATACAGCCCAACGAGCTGGATCTTCGCAGCGGACGGCGCATTGCAGCTACCACGATGACTGACCAGGCTACTCAATGTCAACAAGATCCGTCAGCCCCGCAGCCGATCGTTGTGGTGCAACCTCGTGACCCAGGTCCATTCAACGGCACAAGTGGCATAGACGTCGATGACTGGCTTGTTCAATATGAGCGCGTCAGCAGCAGCAACCATTGGGGTCCAACGCTTATGCTGGCGAACATCATCTTCTACTTGCATGGCACGGCAAAACTCTGGTACGAGACACATCAAGAAGAGTTGACTAGCTGGGACGTCTGTAAGCAGAAATTGCGCTATCTATTTGGGAAACCCATCGGACGTCAAGTGGCCGCAAAGAAAGAGCTTGCGACTCGTGCCCAGACATCCACGGAGCCGTACATCGCGTACATCCAGGACGTGTTGGCTTTGTGCCGCAAGGTCGACAAGGACATGCTCGACGAGGACAAAGTCGGACACATCCTGAAAGGAATTGCGGATGACGCCTTCAATTTTCTCCTGTGCAAGGACTGCTCGACGGTGGAGTCGGTCATCGAAGCATGTCGTCGCTTCGAACAGGCAAAAAGTAGGCGCATAGTTCACCGATTTGACCGCCTTCCCAACACGGCGGCTACGTCCTCTTGCGAAGATTTGCCCACACTACACCAACCACCAGCGCCAGAAAACGTCACCAGAATAGTCCGTCGGGAACTCGAGGCCATGGCTCCCGCTATGTCTACCGTCAGCGCGCCAGGACACAACCTCGGTGCTGTTTCAATGATACAGGCCGTGGTTCGCCAAGAGATCGCGAATATGGGCATTTCGCCACCTCATCAAAATGCCTCTGCTACTTCCAGCTCGGCTCCAGTCGTTGCGGCTGCCACTCCGAACCGCACGTTCGCGCCACGACGAAACCCAGCTGAATGGCGCACTCATGATGATCGGCCCATATGTTTTACGTGCCATCGGATAGGACACATCGCTCGCCATTGCCGCAGCCGGTGGACCTCATCACCTCGACCGAGCTTCTATGATTGGCGGCCTCGCTCTGAACGTGCACCTTATGCCCCGTCCTACCGTGCTGAGACAGGTGCAGAGTATAATCCAGAACGTCGGACCAGCCGCTCGCCATCGCCCGTGCGTCGTCAGTCCCGCTCGCCCCAACCCCGCCGTTCTCGGTCTCCTTACGACCGTCGCTCGGAAAACTAGCCGGTGCAGCCCCCGGAGGTGACGCTGCATACACGACTTGGACTGCAAATCCTCTGATTACTCCCGACCAGCGGTGCAACCTCCTAACAATTCTCGTTGATGATTTACCTATAACGGCTCTTATTGATACCGGTGCACAAATATCTGTGATGAGCTCAGACCTCCGCCGCCGCCTCAAAAAAGTTCTGACGCCTGCGATTGCACCTACCGTTCGTACCGCGGATGGGAGTACTCCTGCTGTGCTTGGAATGTGCACTGCGCGATTAACAATTTCTAAGCATCAAACTTCAGTTTTGTTCGCTGTACTGGAAAATTGCCCTCATGACCTAATCCTTGGACTCGACTTTCTGACTTCACACGCTGCGCTCATTGACTGTTCCAAAGGTCTTCTTCAGCTCGAACTACCATCCTTTTCGGAGACCGTCTCTACCAGCCCACCTCGTCTACGCTCTGTCGATTTCCTTAGACTTCCGCCGCAAGCCGCAGTCCAAGTCCAACTCTCGCCATATCCTGCAGTACCCGATGGTGATTATGTTGCTGCCCCGATTTCTGACGTCGCCATGACACGCAATGTTGCACTCCCCAACACGGTGGTTACCGTTAAGGACAACCGAACTTCGTTTCCCGTCCTCAATTTCGGCCTCTCAGCGCAAGTTATTCCTCGCGGCATGTCACTTGCGCATCTTACACCACTGGTCGACCACACAGTTTCCGCTCTAACCACCAATTCGCCACCCGATTTTTCATCAACGTCGTTCTCGTCACGTTCCTGTTCCGACCTTTTCAAGCCAATGCTATCTGACAAGCTCACCTCTGAACAAGTCTCTGCTTTCTGCCGTGTGCTTGCTCCTTATCAGGACATCTTTGACTTCGGCGACCGTAAATTGGGCCAGACATCTGTAGTAACCCATCGCATCGACACCGGTGACGCTCGACCCATTCGCCGACGACCCTACCGTGTGTCAGCCCCGGAGCGTGCTATTATACAGCGAGAAGTCGATAAAATGCTTGCTAAGGGCATAATCGAACCCTCATCTAGTCCCTGGTCCTCACCCGTTGTACTTGTTAAAAAGAAGGACAATAGCTGGAGATTCTGTGTTGATTACCGCCATCTCAACCATATTACCAAGAAAGATGTCTATCCCCTACCGCGCATAGATGATGCACTCGATTGCTTGCACGGTGCCAAATATTTCTCTTCAATAGACCTTCGCACAGGCTACTGGCAGATCGCTGTGGACGACAAAGACAGAGAGAAGACGGCCTTCGTGACTCCTGATGGTCTTTATCAGTTCAAGATGATGCCTTTTGGATTATGCAATGCCCCCGCGACATTTGAGCGCATGATGGACTCTCTCCTTTGAGGCATGAAGTGGACCATCTGCCTCTGCTATCTTGACGACGTTATTGTTTTTTCGACTACTTTCGACGACCATCTTACCCGTCTGTCCGCAGTGCTTGATGTTTTTCGACGTGCCAACTTGCAACTTAACTCGTCCAAATGCCGCTTTGGGCAACGCCAAATTTGCGTACTCGGCCATCTTGTTAACGCTGCGGGCGTTCAACCAGACCCTGCGAAAGTCCGAGCAGTTCGCGACTTCCCCACACCCCGCTCAGTCAAGGACGTCCGAAGTTTTCTGGGACTGTGCTCCTATTTCCGTCGTTTTGTCGAGAAGTTCGCTGAAGTAGCCCGTCCTCTAACCTGCCTCCTCAAAACGGATGTCGCATTCACCTGGGGCCAACAGCAAGCAAACGCCTTCTCGTCGCTCGTCGACATTCTCACCAATCCACCAGTCCTAGCACACTTCGACCCATCTGCTGCTACGGAGCTTCGTACTGACGCCAGTGGCCACGGCATAGGCGCAGTGCTCGCGCAGCGGCAACAAGGAATGCACCGCGTCGTCGCGTATGCAAGCCGTCTGTTGTCGCGCTCGTAACAAAATTATTCCATCACAGAACGCGAGTGCTTAGCTCTCGTCTGGGCCATTGCGAAATTCCGACCGTACCTGTATGGCCGACCATTCTCAGTTATTACGGACCACCATGCGCTTTGCTGGCTCTCCTCACTCAAGGACCCTACGGGACGCCTTGGTCGCTGGGCGCTGCGCTTACAAGAGTACACTTTTTCCGTATCCTATAAATCCGGACAACTTCACAAGGATGCCGACTGCTTGTCCCGTTACCCAGTCGATCCCCCTGACACGAGGGAAGATGAGCAAGAGGCCCTCGTTCTTTCAGTTACCGACTTCACCGACATAGCTGCTGAACAACGCCGCGACCCCTCTTTGCGTGCTATTATCAATGGTCTGCACTCTCCCCACCCTGACCACTCCTTACAACTGTTCGTTCTTCACAACGACATCTTGCACCGCTACAACACCCGCCCTGATGGTGCTGAGCTTTTACTCGTTGTTCCTGTGCATCTTCGCTCAGACGTTTTGGCCCAGCTGCATGATGCCCCCTCCGCTGGACACCTAGGGGTGTCACGCACGTATGACCGCATTCGCCGCCGATTCTTTTGGCCTGGCCTCTACCGTTCTGTGCGACAGTACGTTGCGGCATGCGACCTCTGCCAGCGCCGCAAGACACCTGCTCTGAGACCTGCTGGTACCCTCCAGCCCATTGAAGTACCAGATGAGCCATTTTTCCGAGTCGGCCTCGATCTTCTAGGACCCTTTCCCGTGTCGGCCACCGGTAATAAGTGGATTGCTATTGCTACCGACTACGCAACGCGGTATGACGTTACACGCGCCCTCCCCACAAGCTGCGCTACTGATGTAGCCGATTTCCTTCTTCATGACATCATTCTGCGTCATGGTGCTCCTCGTCAGTTGATCACCGACCGCGGCAGCTGTTTTCTATCTAAAGTAGTCGACGAGCTCCTGCGATCCTGCTCTACCCACCACAAGTTCACTACAGCGTACCATCCGCAAACCAACGGCCTCACGGAACGCCTCAACCGTACCTTGACGAATATGTTAGCGATGTACGTTTCCAAGGATCACAAAGATTGGGACATCCACTTACCTTTCGTTACCTTCGCATACAACAGTTCACGTCATGATACAGCTGGATTTTCCCCTTTTTACCTACTGTTCGGTTATGACCCGCCTTTGCCCATGGACACCATGCTCCAATCTGACGCCGCCTCATCGACTGCTTATGCTCGTGATGCCCTGGCCCGAGCTGACATCGCCCGCCAAGTCGCCCGGGATCGTTTATGTGCCTCGCAGCTTAACCAAAAGAGTGCCTACGATCGCCGGCACCGCGACGTACAGTACTCTCCGGGGTCACTCGTCTTGCTGTGGTTACCATCACGTCGTGTTGGTCTCAGCGAAAAACTGATGTCCCGTTACGTTGGCCCCTACCGCGTCATACGCAAGGTCACCAGCGTGACCTATGAGATAGCTCCACTCCATACCACGTCAGTACCAGCTTCAGTCCCGACCGATATAGTGCACGTCTCACGGCTTAAGCCATACTTCTCACGCCCCGAGAATTGATCGCACCGGGACGGTGCTTCTGCCGCCGGCGGGTAATGTCACGGGCTAAGTAGATGCCTGAGGATGACGACGACGAAGTGCTGAACGGGAACGTGCTCGGACTGCAGCAGCGTCGTACGCATTAGCTCGCCAGTATATTCGCCAGTACACATTTGTTCATCAGTGTATACTTTATTCCCCGTAACAATATTTAGTTTTTCATGTTTTAAGCCGGAATAGACCTTTCCATACATTAATTTACACAGCTTTTGGGACAAGTGTGCAAAAGTTAACAGTACTCACGAAGTGTGAAAAGCGACGTCGTTTTTTTTTCATTTCAAGGATAATGACTAGTGCGACAAATTACTCGTAACAATAATGTCATGAACTGTAAATACGGCTTCTTAAGGCTCTCATGTACGTGTCTAAATTACGCTGACAGACCAGAAGTATACGCTGGAAACGAAAAATGTGGGCGAAAGAATTTGACCTAAATTTTCGCATTTTGATTAACAGGTGCCTTTAGAAAATTCTATGGAATGTACCGCGGGAAAAATACCTCTGAGTTGTACAGCAGTGTGAGTGGCCTAATATTTATCGCAACTAACCGTGCATACATTAATAAGCTCGTCTCACCGCTTTCAATCGGCTGTACTTAGGAACACCGCCTCTTATACAATTAAGACTACCGATAGCGCCAAGCTAATCACTTTCCCAAGTCACGCGTTTGTCTCTAATTGGGTGTTCTATCGAGAATAAAAAGAGGCAAGTACGTACTCTCTTCTTCACTTCTTAGAAATCAATGCGCATTGAACCTGAGTCTTGCGGTCGAGAATTGCAGACAATTTAATATGTTTAGCCTTCGCGGCTTTAAAATTTTCCAACGGAAGTGGAAAAATTGGGAGAAGGCAGGAAACGCACAAGCCATAAATCGAGAAAAGAATTCTTTCCGGTGGTTCCACTCGGCGATTCGTAAAGCTTCCACTTTCAAAGCTTTGAAGCGAGCAGGAACCGTTCGCAATCTTCTTCTCTTCTTCTTCTTCTTCTCAAAAGACGTCCAAGTGGCCGGGACGGTTCTTAATTGGCTGCTGTCGCACCTTGTCACTCGTTCTTGCCGTTTTTGCTGCTTGATTCGGTTATTCGTGAAGGTGAACGTGCCGCGCCTATCGTCTATGCAATTTGCCTCGTCTATTTTTCTAACGCTTTCTCGTGTGACCTTCTTTGACGCGAGGGCTTCGCTCCACCACTCAGCTCAGTAGTTACTACGAAGACGAAGCGTCAACTACTTTCTTCGGAAACTTTACGAGGTTCGTCAGCTCGAAGTGTTCTTTCAGATTAAATACGCTCTCATCCGACTTGATTCGGTAACCGATGGGCAAATAAAAATGAAAAGCACGTGTTAAGAACAACTTCTATTCGCGTGGCAAAACGAAAACCTAAATATTCGGCAGATCCAAAGTACCTTAGCATTTGATGTTGTGCGAATCGTGCGCAGGCAAGGTGACTGTTGATTAATTGATATGTGGGGTTTAACGTCCCAAAACCACTATATGATTATGAGAGACGCCGTAGTGGAGGGCTCCGGAAATTTAGACCACCTGGGGTTCTTTAACGTGCACCCAAATCTGAGCACACGGGCCTACAACATTTCCGCCTCCATCGGAAATGCAGCCGCCGCAGCCGGGATTCAAACCCGCGCCCTGCGGGTCAGCAGCCGAGTACCTTAGCCACTAGACCACCGCGGCGGGGCGAGGCAAGGTGACTGTGTTGTGGATTTTTTTTATTGATTGAAACAATGGGAAGTTGTGCTAAAGATATGTACAAATGCACTCACAGACATGCGTAATGGCCGCGTATGTTTTATATCAGTGGTTGTTTGCAGTTGCGTAACGATGCCAGCGGCAACATCGATCTCAGCATCACCAGAAGCGGTAAACTGATATGTAACGCATATCTTCCGGAGAACGGTAGCCTTGAACACTGCTGCATAAATCAACTTAAAGGGACATTAAAGTCAAAGAACAATTTACATGAGAGTGTTAGCTCAACGCATGACAACGCCTAAAATGACAATATTATCAGGAGCTGTGCCCTACTTGCAAAGACATTAGGGTAAATGCACAACAACACCTGCGCTGCCGTAGGACATTTGCAAAATGAATTCCATGCCGTCAGGGTTACTGCCTACAATCAATCACTAGTAATCGAACTAGCTGCACTAAATAAGGGACCTTCTGGGCATTAAGACGCGCAATAAAACGCTGCTTATTCGTTTCTGTTTGATTAGTCAAAAATAGAACCATCTCAGCTTACATAGGAAAATGGCGTGAGTGTTCAAAAATTTTTGCCTGGTTAAACTGTACAGGTCGTGTCATCTAGCGGGGTCCAGTTGAACCAAGCACGTCTGCCATCGTGGACCCGATGGCAGGAAATCGTTCAATGACCGTTATGGCTCCCGCCACTTTCGTTCTGCGGCTACTAGTGTCGGGGGCCGCGCAGCAAAGCCGGGCAACGTTGTGCAGAGCAACAGTGACGCGCCACGTTCCGCTTGAGGCGGGTAATTCGAAGTGCACAAACCCGATGCGGGGAACTAAAACCTGAATATATTTCAACATAAGCACTTCCTTGGCACAAAGGTAACAGGACGAGGTTTCTGGGCCGCTAATTCAATAACGAACGTCGACTTCATAGCTGCCTTCAGTGTCCCTTTAAGGGGATAACAGCTGACTACAAGTGATGTTAAGCCGACGTGACGGCTGTATCGTAGCAGTACGTAACTAATGTTTATAGAATTGAAAAGCCCGCACTACCACCACAATTGGCATTTCACGCACGTTAGGGTCTACTTCAAAAGTACTTCCGTGACATGGTGTGGCTTTGTGGTAGAATACTTGATTGCCACGTAGAATGATTGGTTTCAGTTGGTTCTGGGACAATGGCATTCATTCTTTGCATTCGTAAGGTAAACGCTGTGACGTCACCTTTTAAATTCGAAGCATTTTTCAGCGAACTTTGGCGCCTTTGAGCGTATCTATCTATCTATCTATCTACCTATCTATCTATCTATCTATCTATCTATCTATCTATCTATCTATCTATCTATCTATCTATCTATCTATCTATCTATCTATCTATCTAGCCGCTTACAACTCGGTGCTCTCGTTTTCACCCCCTTAACTCGGCGTTAAGCAAAATTAGCATGGGAGGGTAAGATGGCTTGAAGAATATGACGTGCTGGTCGAGACATGAATATAGTCACAATCTCGTCGCGTACGCTGTCAAACACTTCCCGCCAGACAGTGGCACATACCCACGGGCAGGTATGTGCCGCTGGTATGCGGGTATGTGTCACAGGTGATTGACACTTAGTATCTACCCAGGAACGACGAGAATTCACATGGGCAATTTTAACGCTCGAGCGTTAAGAAATACCCGACATTTGTAGCGTCGCCCCGATGAATTCAAAGAATAAATGTCAGGGTCCCAGCCGGAATTGAACCAAAACATTCTGCATGGCAATGAAGCATTTCATCACAAAGCTACGCTAGGTCTCGGAACTACTTTACAAATAGACGCTAACCTTCGTGAGACGTCAATAGTGGTTGCAGTGCTGCCTACCCAATTTTATAAACATTCCATGTGTACTCCTTTGATACAGCCGTAACGTCGGTTTAACGTAAATTTGAGGTTAGTTGCCATGCACTGAAGTTGATTTATGTAGCAATGTCCAGGGCCATCATTCTCGTGAGCATCAGCGCTTCATATCAGCTTCTGGTGTTGCTAATAAGCATGTTCCAGTTTGCATCATAGCGCAAGTGCAAACACATGCTAAGGTAAACATATACAACTATTCAACATATGTCTGTGCGTGAAACATTTGTACATATATTTAGCGTATATTTAGCGTATATTTCATGACGTGCCGTTTAATAAAAAATGCAACGCGGTCACGTTCCCTCCTGATGCTTCGCATAACGTCAATTGCTAGGTACGTGGGATCTGCCCATTTTTTTTAAACGGGAGCTGTACCATACGCTCCCACTGTCATGATATATGGGGGCGCCCAGAAACCAATCAAACGCAATATCAGTAGAACGTCGCAAAGCACGTTTGATTTTGACAATGTTGGTCATATTTACGTAACTCTCTGGAACAGAACAAACATGCAGTTTGAAGCCAACGAACGAAATATAAAATAGAGCGGCAGAGTTGACGCTTATCAGTTCTTGCGTCATCCTTTCACATCGCACCGAAACTTCGGAGCCCTCCTGTACGACACGACTCATAATCGTATCACGGTTTTGACCCGTGAAATTCAGTCCGTGTGTTGTTACGAGATATCTGAGAGACACATAGACGTACAGTACGTTTGAAAAATTAGCACAGCTAGCAAGGCTATGTTTCAGCTTTGCTTATTAAATATCTGTACTTAACGCTTGGGTGGTGAATGAGCGCGTGCTGGTTGATGATGACACCAATTGTGCAACTATCTCACACAGAACACTTTGACAGTGTTAGCTCTGCTGTAAAACCCTAGTTTGGTACCAGTGTTAGATGCTTAACGGCACTGGTGGTTGGCACTGGGGTAATGAACGATAGCTTCGCTTCACTCTTTTCAGTAAATGAATAGAGTGACAAGGTGCTCATCCTCAGCAGAAAAAAAATTGCTGACGATTATTCCAGCAAGAAACCGGAGTACCACTTCACGCGTTATTGCGTATCACGTTTTGTTTAGGAAGCAAACAAGTGTAATGTTAAAAGTTAGTTTTCTTTGCTATACACAATATAATTAAGAGCTAACAGGCAATAACACCAAGCAAAGTATAAGAGAAGCTATTAGTATTAATATTAAAGTTAACATGAAGACAGAAACGTGGACCCAGAGATTCCTTGCCGGTGGCAGGGATCGAACCTGCTACCTTCGAAAAAGACGGTGGAGCATCAGACGCGTAATTCAATAGTCGCAAGTGCAGTCCCTGCTGGTGACAAGTAGTGGTTTCGTTCGCGTTGTTTTTCTTTACGTTTACAATTGCTGGTAATATTATCCCCTATAATTTCCTTGTCGCCATTGTGTCTTCTCTCTCATATTATTTAATCCAGAAAAATTATTTTAGAGAAAATATATGCGACTAAAATTACACACAACTATTGCTATACGTATGTGTTATGTATACTCTTCGTTATTGTCATTTACTTGTTTTATTTCTTAATTTCTTAAATTTCGGGATGGGGGTGGACTGCAGGAAACCTTGCGTGGCTCGAGGCACCCAAACCTAGATGTCTGTTGTTGGGGTCGTTCTCTAAGTTACGAATATGGGCGAAGAAATTGATGGTCAAACCAGCAAACGGCGCCTACGAGCTACCCATTAAAGCAAATACTTTTTCAACAATGTTAAGTCAATTTTTGTCACGAAAGTCGGCACGTCCTCAACAATGCTTAATCGAAACTGTGTCGGCCAAGTTCAAGACGAAAAGGCACGTGTTTTCCGCCCGGGTTGTCTATTCGCGAAGGTACTCGGCTGCTGACTCGCAGGTCATGGGATCAAATCTCAGCTGTGGCGGCTGCATTTGTCAATTGAGGCTAAAATGCTAAAAGCCCATGTGCTCACATTTGGGCGCACGTTAAACAACACGATATCGTCAAAATTTCCTGAGCCCTCTACTACAGCGTATCTCATAATCATAAGGTGGTTTTGGGACGTTGAACCCCACATATTAATCATTATAAAGCATGTGTTTATTGTTTTTTACATTTATTATCATGACAAACGTAAATAATTAGGCAAATGGGTACTCCTACCTTTCTTTCTTGTTTATCTCCCAGAGTTCAGCGCACCAAGACATCAAGACACCTGATATTACTTCCATGCAACTGTCTTGCCTGTAAAGCGTGCTTTGTGCATATATTCTCAGCACCAGAAGGAGCCGAACCTACAATTATCTGGCTGGCTGCACGCACGAGTGTGATTTTGCAAATGATTCTGCGGATTACTCCCGCTCTTTTTTTAGTGAACTGAGTAGTTCGACGCCACATTAGCATACATAGACCATCATCATTATAATCATTAGTTTGACTACAACATATGCAGGGAGATATCCTCTCCCATGATCCGCCAAACAAACCGGTCTTGAGCTTTGTGCTGCCACGTTACACCTGCAAGCTTTTATTGTGATAGCAATTATATGCACATTCTCGGCTAGTTTTCACCGTAACTGCCACCGCCACCGTCACTCATGAATATCTATACGTAAAAATATATATATATATATATATATATATATATATATATATATATATATATATGTGTGTGTGTGTGTGTGTGTGTGTGTGTGTGTGTGTGTGTGTGTGTGTGTGTGTGTGGTGTGTGTGTGTGTGTGTGTGTGTGTGTGTGTGTGTGTGTGTGTGTGTGTGTGTGTGTGTGTGTGTTCGCTCTTTCTGCAGAGCGAGCATCGCCTTTCCGGCTGGGGTCGTCTGCGCACGCGCTTATCTTGGGAGCGATCAGTGGGGGGAGGGGGTGCACATATGGTGGCCGTGCTATCGCAGCAACGGTCAGCGTACAGCTTTCGCCCCCACCGCAGGCGGGATCTTCTACGGGCTGCACTCTTAACACGACAAAACGGAGCCATAAATGTGCCTTGAGCGGCCGTCCACATATATATGCGCTCTACACATAACATACTACCACAAGTGGTGACATATGACGTATAACCCTTAGTACCAGCAAGCACTGCCCACGAGAGGCACTTCTCGTCAACGCCGTCACTACGCACGAGCCTTGCAGTGGTCATCTACTGTGGCCACACTGCAAGAAACTTGGTAATAATAATAATTATAATAATAATAATTATTATTATTATTATTATTATTATTATTATTATTATTATTATTATTATTATTATTATTATTATTATTATTATTATTATTATTATTATTATTATTATTATTATTATTATTATTATTAAAATATCTTTGATATAAAGTTCCAGGACCCTGATATGATTAGGTGAGTCACGCCTCGGTGGAGAGCTCAAAACATTTAGACCACATGGCGTTCTTTAACGTGCACTGTCTTCACACGGTACACGGCTCTCTACCATTTCGCTTCCATCGAAACGCGTACGGCGTCGAACCCGCGACCTTCGGGTCAACAGCCGAGCCCCGTAACTGCTACGCCACCATGGCGGACATAACGTATAATAGAACATCCTAATAGAACTTTTCTTATCCGGGGAAGCGAATTCAAATTACCGGCGCTTTTTTTCTTTTTTTTTTGCGCGCTGATGACTTCCTGAAAAATCTTCTTGGCGAGAATGAGTGTATGGATTCTCCTAGCGAAAAGCATTCTAGATAAACCTGTTTCAGTAGGAACCACGTGCGATAGCTGCAGTGATCTAGATAAACCTCTATAACTAGAAAACACGTTCGATAGCCGCAGTGATCTAGATAAACCTCTATCACTACAAAACACATGTGCGATAGCCGCAGTGATCTTGATAAACCTCTATCACTAGAAAACACACGTGCGATAGCCGCAGTGATCTAGATAAACCTCTATCACTAGAAAACACAAGTGCAATAGCCGCAGTGGTCTAGATAAACCTTTATCACTGGAAAAAACACGTACGATAGCCGCAGTGATCACTGCATGTGCGTTGGCCGCATTTCTCAATCATCTTAGGATTTGCGCCCGTTCAGTCATCAACTCAAGAGAGCTAAACTGCGGTGAGAAACTCGCAAATTGATTACGAATAAGCGCTGCGACGAGCGCGGTCACTGTAGGGAAGGTAGGTGAAATTTTGGTTTTTTGTTATTTTACAAAAGGGGGAGCTGACGCAACTAAAGCCTAATCCCCGGCTCTGTATAGGTATGCTTTTGAGGCATTCCGCATGGAAATTAGTTATGATACAACTTTTTTTTCTCACACTGCCCCCTTGGTTCATCATTTTCACCAGCAGCAGCAGCAGCATCATCAGTAGAGACCGGTACTTTAAGCGCGAAAAAAATAATGTTTTAAGCACCTATATTAGGCCCTAAAACTGCCATTAAAGCATAAATAGGTTGTAAAAGCTATCATTTAAGCATATATAGGCACAATTCATAATTACTTTAGTAGAGTGTTCGGGACAAATATTCAACTTCTAACATAGCAGGCAAATTCTGTGGTTTAGGAAAGCTAAATTTATTTTTTGCTTGAAAAGAATTAGTAAGAAGCATAATCATTTGAACATATTTAAGTGGTAGTTAGACATTGTGAGAAAGGCTATGAAAACAGGGACCATCCGGCATCATCTCAATGTTTTCGAGCTTTAATTGTGCTTACTTTCAGGCAGTATTCCTTTTATGCAAAAAACAACATTCGACGACCACTGAAGCTGTTCGTGCGTGAGGAAGTTGCCCACCAGGTCTCTTTACTGGATTTCGCTTCCCCACAACATGCTCAACAGCCATCAAGTGTACACTTCTACCTCCGCTTCGCTGAGCCATTCAGCAGGAAATCGTGGAGCTCTTCCCTGAATGCCACCAGCCACCTCCTGCATCTGCGCCACTCAGCTACGCCCAAGTTGTCGCCAGGCCGCCCCCACCAATTTCTGTCGCTGTTCCCCTAAATTACACCGAAACTGTCGTGAGGCCTCAGACCTTTGGAGAAACTGTCTCGCCTACATACGCCGGCGTCACCCACGTGCCCCGAGTGCCGCCTACCATGCACTCATATCAGCAGCAGGCTCGCCAATTGCGTTCTGCGACTTGGATGGGACCCGCAAACCGATGGCGCACTGCTGACAATCACCCCATCTGCTTTGCTTGTGGTTGCGTCGGTCATGTAGCACGCTATTGCAATCGTGTGCAGCAACAGCAGGTCGCCTCCAACTTTCCCAGCCAGTCAAGCCGCTCTTATGACCAACCGCCGCCTATATCACCGTCGTCCCGCCCCGTTCCGTCAACCCGCGGTTCACTATCTCCATGACGTCGCTCACTGTCGCCAATGCGGCCACGTCCACTCGAGGGCGACAAGGAAAACTAGTCGTCGCAGTTCACGAGGCAAGGGCTGTGACGCTGTCGAACTGCGGAAGCCCTCAGGAAAGCCCGTCGAACGTGATAGACGTGCTTGTGGATGGCGTTCGTGCATCTGTTCTTGTAGATACTGGAGCCGTCGTATCCGTGATGGACGCAAAACTTAGCCGATTACTGCGCAAAGTGACCACGCCGCTTTGCGGGCTCTCCCTCCGTACAGCCAGCGCCCAAAGCATTCACTCTACAGCGATGTGCACAGCCCGCCTTATGATTCAGGACGTGATGTATGCGGTCGAATTCATCATAATTTCTTCATGCTCTCACGACGTTATCCTAGGATGGGATTTTCTCTCCCGCCACGACGCCGTCATTCATTGCGCACCAGCAGAAATAGAACTCACGCAATTCTCTTCTTTGACGCCGGCCGACAGTTCATCTGCTGCAAGCAAGTTACTCGGTAGAGACGACACTCAAGTGCCTGCGAACTCGTCCGTTGCGGTGTCGCTTTACTGCGCAAGCCTTTCTGACACCGCTACACTCCTCTCGTCATCTCATCGTGTTTTCATAAGAAAAAGCTTGCTGGTTCCTTTCGCGACCGTGCAACTCACTCACGACAGCACCACTATTTTTGTTGTGAACTCATCTCCGTACAGCGTTACGTTGGTGCGAGGGGAATGTCTCGGCAGCGTGAAACCCATCGAAGACGCGCAAGTTATGGATCAACCCGATGACATGCACTGCTCAAGTTCCTGTACGCTTAGTGCTGTTTCGACATCTGCTTCATCATCCGATGATGTATTCGGTCCCTCAATACCCGACGACCTTACGCCGGGCCAGCGTTCCCAGCTTTTGGGCCTGTTGGAAGAATTACGCTCTTCTTTCGATGTCGCTCAACCTTCTCTCGGCCGCAAATCCGCCGTTACGCATCGCATCGACACAGGTGCACAGCCACCGCTGCGGCAACGTCCATATCGCGTATCTCCCACAGAACGCCGCGTAATCAACGAGCAAGTCGACGCCATGCTTCACCGCGATGTTAGTCGCCCCTCTAGCAGCCCCTGGGCATCTCCTGTCGTTCTCGTCACGAAGAAGGACGGTTCTATGCGGTTCTGTGTGGACTACCGACGCCTCAACAAGATCACTCGTAAGGACGTGTACCCACTACCGCGGGTAGATGACGCGATTGGCAGCCTGCAAGGAGCAGAATTCTTTGCATCCCTCGATTCGCGCTCAGAGTACTGGCAAATACCTATGGCTGAGGACGCTCGACCGAAGACCGCTTTTGTCACCCCCGACGGCTTGTACGAATTCACGTCATGCCGTTTGGGCTGTGCAATGCACCTGCCACCTTTGAGCGCATGATGGATACTGTTCTGCGTGACCTGAAATGGCACACGTGTTTGTGCTATCTCGATGACGTCGTCGTTTTTGCTCCTGACTTCTGGACGCATCTTCAACGCCTTCAGCATGTTTTAACGCGTCTGAGCGACGCCAGTCTGCAACTGAACCTAAATAAGTGCCGATTTGCAGCTCGGCAGCTGACAATACTCGGCTACGTCGTGTCCAAGGAAGGAATTCTCCCTGATTCAGCCAAGCTTCGGGCCGTGACCGAGTTCCCCAAGCCGACATCCGTCAAGAAACTGCGAAGTTTCGTAGGGCTGTGTTTCTACTTTCGGCGCTTCATTTGAAACTTCGCGACTATCATATCGCCGCTGATGAAGCTTCTCGGAAGTAACGGGCCTCTCCATTCGTGGTGGTCGCAGTGCGACGACGCTTTCACAACACTTCGCCGTTTGTTGACGTCGCCTCCTATACTCCGCCACTACGACCCTACGGCCCCTACAGAGGTACGTACGGATGCCAGTGGTTTCAGCCTCGGCACTGTCCTTGCGCAGCGCAAGCCAGGGTTCCCGGAATATGTCGTGGCTTATGCAAGCCGTACGCTTACTAAAGCCGAGACTAATTACACAGTCACCGAGAAAGAATGTTTGGCAATCGTCTAGGCCCTTGCAAAGTTCCGACCTTATTTGTATGGTCGCCCATTTGATGCCGTCACCGACCACCACGCACTATGCTGGTTGTCGTCATTTAAAGATCCCTCAGGCCATCTCGCCCGGTGGGCCTTTCGCCTGCAAGACTATGACATACGAGTGCTGTACCGCAGTGGAAGGCAACATGCTGACGCCGACGCCCTGTCGCGCTCTCCCTTGCCTGACGAATATGCCAACAACTCAGCGTCTCACCTTGCCAATTCTTCGATTAGCATTCATACCATTGCTACTGAACAGCGCAAGGATCAACGGATTGCCTCACTGATAGAATTGCTGACTAATCCATTCATTCGCGCGTTGCGTCGTCAAGCCCACCATTTCGCCCTTCGCGACGACCTCCTCCTCAGGCGCAATTACAACGGTGACGGCCGCCAGTGGCTACTAGTCATACCTCGCAGTCTGCGCTCTGACATATGCGAATTCTTTCATTCTGATCCGCAATGTGCGCACTCCGGGATATCGAAGACTTACCACCGTATTCGCCAACGGTACTTTTGGCGCGGCATGTACCACTACGTGCAGAAATTCGTTCGCTCCTGGATAGATTGGCAGCGCCGCAAAGCTTCAACGCACCTGTCGCCGTTAGGTCTGCAACCTCTACCTTGCCCTGCCAGGCCCTTTGGGCGCGTTGGGATCGATTCGTATGGGCCACTTCTACTAACGTCGGCTGGTAACCGCTGGACCATTGTCGCTGTGGACCACCTCACGCGATACGCCGAAACGGCCGCTCTTTCCGCGGCTACAGCGAGCGATGTGGCCTTCTTTCTGCTCCAACGACTCATTCTGCGACACGGTCCACCCCAGGAACTGCTCAGTGACCGAGGCCGTGTCTTCCTGTGTGAAGTCATTGAAGCCATTCTCAAAGAGTGCAACGTTGTTCACCGCAAAACTGCTGCTTACCAACCGCAGATGAATGGCCTCACCGAACGCTTCAACCGTACGCTCGGCAACATGCTCTCCAAGTACGTCGCCGCCGATCACACAAATTGGGATTCCATTCTACCCTTCGTCCCCTACGCATATAATACCGCCCCTCAGAGCACTACTGGCTTTTCACCTTTCTTTTTATTATATGGAAGGCACCCGTCACACACCATCGATACGATACTTCCGTACAGGCCAGATCCGTCTGAGTGGGCACTTATTTCTGTTACAGCCAAGCTTGCTGAAGAGTGTCGAGAGCTTGCAAAGATCTTTACTGCGCATGATCAAGAGCGGCAAAAAATCATTCGCGCTGACGCAAGCACTACTGCGCCCACGTTCCTCCCTGGAGCACTCGTCTGGCTCTCGATCCCTACTACTGAAACTTGCCTATATTCATAACCATTGCCCAAATATGAAGGCCCCTACCGTGTCGTCAAATGCACTTCCCCAGTACTACTTGATTGAACACATCGAACCATCTTCGGACATGCGCCGTCGAGGACGTGACATTGTTAACGTGGAGTGCCTCAAGGCCTACCAGGACCCGCTCATTGTAACCAGCTGTTAGGTCGCCAGGCGGCTCCCTTTTCGCGCCCGGGGTAGTTGTGGTAAAGCCTTCGAACAGTGGGTCGTCCCCTCCAGTGCCTTCTAGTGGGTCGCCCTTTTCATAAGAAGAAGAGCAGCTCGTGCAAAAAATCGGTCCCCTCATTGACTGTCGCTGTCATGAATCATCACGGAGTGTCCGCCAATAAACTTCTCAACAATATATATATATATATATATATATATATATATATATATATATATATATATGTATTGCTGAGAATTATATATATATATATATATATATCAAATCAAATAAATCAAACTTTATTTCAGGAATTCCTACATTTACATGAATAAAATTCTACAGTACAGAGGAGGTCCCGAAGTTAGAAAACTGTCGGGGGACCTCCGTTAGAGAATAAGTCAAGTGCGATAACAATGCAGCAAGCAGTGAAAAACACTTTGTACGAATTAAACAAAGAATGGTTAAAATTTCATAACAACAAGGCAAGAAAAGTTCTGTGTAACAGCAAGTGCTATAGTGAGTAAAAGAAATACTAAAATTAGGAGTAAGGCACGACGGCAGAGTTTAGTAAACACGTTTTGTGATTAGGTACTCTTTAAACATTTTGCGAAACAAATAGAATGTGGGACATAGCTATATTTCAAGTGGTATGTTGTTCCATACGGATACACCTGTAAATTTAAGAGTTAGTTTTCCATAATTGCTACGTACTTTAGGGAGAAGGAAATTGTGACAGGCTGAAAACCTGGTGTTATTAGTATTGACAAGATGTTGTGTGGACAACCCTGAAACACATAGACCATGATAAATGAGGCGGTACATCAATATAGCTAACTTTAGAGTGAATTAAAGATTAATTGGAAGCACGGAAAAATAAATAAAGAGTGGCGTAGAAGCCGATTGAAATGGAGCGAAGGCGATACAACTGTAAGTAAGAGATGGCAAGGAAGGTCGCTCACTGATGGCATCCCACCGCTGCCATCAGTTGTTACGGGTCGGAAGGAGGAACGCAGGAGGATACAAAAAACAGAACATGGGTTTATGGCACTACTTACACATATTTAAAGAAAAGAAAGGTTAGGGGTTTTACAACCCACGAGCGTGGTGGTTGAACGTTACATAGTTCAGAGCGGCGTCCAGCACTCTGCAGCGTCGTTTTACGCCCTGTCGGGCTCCTCCTCTCCGAGTCGAACACTAATCACGCACACACAAGTGAGGGGGCGAGCTTGCACAGTCCACGTGAACACTGCACTGTGGTGGTGCCAGCAGGGCTCTTCCTCGTCGTGTGTGCGTCGTTAGTCGAGAGTTACCACGATCCTGGCCGCATACTTCAAAGGGTCCGCCGCACAGCTCGCCCAATTAGCGGGGCGATCTGCGGTGTCCGTCGCGGTCTCTTTCAGGAAGACGCCGTCCCTGTTGCCCTCTTTTGTCGTGGCGTCGCGGCGACACGACGTCTCCTCCTCAGGCTAGCAGGGACAATGCCTGGCAGGCATAGGCAGTCGGCTGGTCGGCTACTTGACTGAGAATTAAAGAAGCGCTGCTCTGCCGTCAGCTCTGTCGCTGGTCACGCCAGCTTTCCCGTTGCCCGATGAGTCGCCGAGTCCATCAGTCACCGCTTCTGCTTGAAGGGACGACAAAAGGGTCCACATATGAAGGACGGGAACTCGCCTTTGCTTGCTGTTTGGTCTGGATAATTGCTGAAATCTTCGACAGCCTCTGTCAGACTGGGCGCCAAAGAGAATGAGAGCCTCCCCCGCGGACCAGCTTACGCACAACGGCGACTGCCCAGACGAATTTCCAGGCCAAACTTAAGAGCTCCTCGGCCACCCAAAAAATCTCGGCTGGCCAGCGCTCCAAACCGCTGGGCACGAAGAGAATGGTTGGTGACGAGGACGATGGCCTGGCTTTCTCCCTCCAGCTGCGAACTCGAAACCAACTCCCAATCCAGCTCACAATGATTGACAACAGCAAGGCGAACCACACAACACAATACCATGCTGCAGTCAAGCACATTGGATCCGCTTAAAACCCTCCAGGCTTCTCAAAAAACACAAACAAAAGAGAAACCTGTACGCTAAAATTTTGAGACAATTTTGTGCCGCCAAAGTTACAACAATCATAGACGTGCAGATGCCTACCGAAATTGGAACAAATTGCCGTGTGAGAAAAGTACACAAAGGCCAACACAATTTGGGCCCAAATAACAGTAATCCTATTTTTACAAAACTAGCTTTCTCCTACCATCCGCACTACTAAGTTGTAACTTACATTTAACCTCATGACTCATTTCATGAAACACAACCAAATACAAAGGTTTCACACGAATTCTGCCAGACCCTATACACAAGTTATCTGGGCGCATTCTGCACTCTCTCAATATATCGAACTGTGTATATTCTTAAAACGCATCTCTAATCTCAATGTTTCATATACCATAACGCTCAGCCACATAACTCACCTGATCCCAGAGCACATACTAAAATAAGAAAGGGAAATACAACCAGTGTACTAACACGCTCATTTGTTGAATGTAGTTTCATGTCAGCCCATGTTTTTAAAGAACGCACAAGACTTTGCTGTGCACTCTAGCACGACATTATACTTTCATACAAAGAGCGCCAGCACACCAATCGCACACCTAACCGTAGGCCATTTCCCAGTAACTCAAATAAAAACGCTTACAATGCTTTTAAAAAGTCTAGAAAGGAAGAACTGCTGCCACACGTAAAAAGTCACCATGGGTGCAATTCAGGTTGGCCGGAGATTCTCGGGCAGCCGAGTTTGCTCCGAGCTCGCTTGCGGTGGCGCGGCCACGGTGGTCTAGTGGCTAAGGTACTCGGCTGCTGACCCGCAAGTCGCGGGTTCGAATCCCGGCTGCGGCGGCTGCATTTCCGATGGAGGTGGAAATGTAGGCCCGTGTGCTCAGATTTGGGTGCACGTTAAAGAACCCTAGGTGGTGGAAATTTCCGGAGCCCTCCACTACGGCGTCTCTCATAATCATATGGTGGTTTTGGTACGTTATATCTCACATATCAATCAAATCGCTTGCGGTGGCCGTGGCATAGAGACAGTGCAGAGCGCGTGACAGCCGCGTTGATTAAAAATGGCTACACGAACACGCGTGGTGTTGGAAACGCATGTGGGACATTTGTTGCGGTTATCAGAGAAACACCGCGCGCTAGCACGTCGGCGCCGCCACCCATTCAACATTTTAGCAGTGCAGCGACGTCAGCGTGATTGACGTGCTGTACTTTCAGCAACTCAGTACGTACCTCCCATAAGCGTGTTCATGGGCGTATTCCATCTTTCGCACAGGTTCTTCCGTTCCACGTGCTGCATGAAAATTTCCACTCTCGAAGGAAGTAAGAGTGCACACGCAGCACTCTCGTGCTGCTTTTTTCACTTCTATCAAGTATTGCAGGTCACTATTAGAACAGGTGGTCACCCGGCGCGCTTGCATCTTGTCGGCAACGCGGCTGTCACTGAATATGTCGTGAGCGTGGTGGAATTAAATGCGAGACATCGTAGCTGTTTGGTGATATCACTTGTACTTCTGAGTGCCTGTATGTGTAGTCTGCGGGATAAAGCTGATAGATTAATCGTGCCGATCGACGTAAGTACTGCCCCTCGGCAAGAGGAAACGTGGTGGGTATACCCGATATTCGCTGTGGCCATCTGTCAATCGAACTGATAGACGAGTGAACTCGGATACAAACTCGTTGGTTCTTAGAAGGCCCGAGCTCAACTCGGGACAGTGATGGTGCCTGTGTAACTGTCAAGCGTTTGATGCAGTGAACGCCAAGCGGCAGCTTCGTTGCATATAAAAACATTTGGCGAGCTTACAATGTTTATGCAAGGCTGAAGCCAAGGAGAAGTTTGTGATAACCTAGCCTTTTGCAGCTTTTCAATTGTTTGTCTACTTATGTGCGTGGCCGGCTTCGAAGTGAAGACCGTATCAAATCTGCCTTAATTTTGATTGTACTAATTGGCCGAGGCTTATTGATAATTACACTGAGCTGTCTTGTCTTCATTGATTAGGTTTTATTTAAGAAGTAATTAAATCTCGGGCCCAGTTATAGTGGCCATGATCAGTATCGATCTATTGAACGCAATCCTGATACGGAAGATGCAAATTGTCTTTATACAGGTTATGTCTAATTAGCATGGTTTTATTTAGTCTGCTCATGAAGAACGTCGCGTGAATTGGTTTTTGGTTTTTTTTATTTGTTGAATCAGACAACACAAAAGATCATCATACTGCTTGGACCCGTAGCCAAAGGCTAGTCCTGGGTTCAAAAAGTAAATGTATACAGTGACGCAGGCTTACTGTTACATAAAAAAAGAAACTAACACTCAGAAACACAGGGTGTTGTAATGATTGATTGATTGATATGTGGGGTTTAACGTCCCAAAACCACCATTTGATTATGAGAGACGCCGTAGTGGAGGGCTCCGGAAATTTCGACAAGGGTGTTGTACAGTACTACAAGCATTTTCTAGCATGCGATCTTCGTGCCAAACGACAATAAAGTCTATAATCGCAATAGTGTCGAAAGGTGCACCAACGCAAGCAAATCACTAAAGTGTACATAATAACATAAACAAGACAACTCAGAGACATATTAAGTAGTCAACAATACCAGTATGCGTATTCCCAAATGCAATACAAATACAACATTCGTTGCTAGGCCACAACAAGATTCACAATCCAGAACAGCGGCACGCATTTTGAAAACTGCACACACCAAATAACCATCCGGCTCGTATGATGTTTTTGTGACTGCAGTGCGACATGCCAGGAAACGAAAAATCGCAAAGTTAGCTCGCATCACTCAAGCTTATATAAATATTTTTTATAGAAGTGTTAAAAGTTTGGGCTTCCTTTATTTCAGGCGACAAGCTGTTCCATATTTTTGCTCCTACAAACAGCAACTGACGCACTCCATACGCGTTGTTTGTGGGGGGCAGATTGAAGTTACCACACGCAGAATTTCTAGTGCGCCGAGAAGTAGTGTAGAACCAAAAATAAGCAAAAAAACATGCTTCCCAGTAAATTCCTGTGTCACTTTCTCCAGCTTGCAGCCGTCCCTCACTCTTCGGTCGTACACGCGGTGGTCACGGGCTTGCCAGATTGCGAGGACGCCCGAGGCAACAACGTGCTCGTGCTACCAGCTGAACGGCAGCGTTACGCCTCGTTTGTGATTTCGGCCGTCCTCTGTCAATCTGGCGGAGGGACCCCGAGCAATGCAAGGGAAAAAGTGACGGTGTCCTCTTTGGTCTAGCTCCCGAGCGGTATTTAGCTATTGTGGCCTTTCTTCTAGGACCACGTCGCCACTCTTTTCCATGAAAAAGCTCTAAACCTCCACCGCGCATACCGTCGCGAGGACTTGCGCCACGGCCTACCGTTTCGCCGCTGGCGTTTTGCTGCATGACACAAAGGCCTCCCCGGCGAACTGGCCGATGAGCCAATCTCTTTTCTGTTCTCTTTCTTTTTTTCTGTTTTCGTTCTTCCAACTAATTTAAAGCTTTCAACGCGTACCCAATATCCTTCTCACTAGCGCTTTCCAAAATTAGCTTTAAAATTTCTGACCTGCCCATTCCTTCTTTAATCCTAATCGTTCTTACACCAGTTTATCTACGCTCAAAGCGACGAAATTGAGGAAATATTGCGCAAGTACAGCCAACGTAATAACAGTGCGACCAACCTGGCGGCCCAAAGTTCCTTCACTCCTGCGAGAACGAGCACCCTCTAGAGATGACGTACTTTTCTCGGATCAACTGCGTTATAGGTACAACGCTGGAAGTGGGCAATTCACTCGTCGCAGTTACAACTTGACTGAAGCGCTGAGGAGTTCGACCAAGCGCTTCTGTTTATACGTTCACTTCTTCGCAGCCGCTGACGCTTTTTTCCTATAGGCGTACGAGGGCAATCACCGTTCGGCGGACGCGCGCTCCGCTGGTCAAGCCCGTGTGAAACAAAAAAAAATGGCGCTGCAACAGGTAAAAGATTTATATTACAGTATGAGAATATCCCTCTGGGTTGCAGTGAGCTTTAATAAAGACGGGCTGAAGACGACTCTGCCGGGCTATGTGGCACAACTCGTGTCCGCAGGAGCTCTCACGACGCTGTGGGGACTCGCACACTTTCAGGTTACACGTGCGCGGCATCCTCAGGCGTGCATTTGGAGCCTGTACAAATCATTACGGTTCCTAAGTCAAGGAGGCTTCTTATTCGTGACAGATGTACCTAAATACCGGAGGCGCATTCATATAAAACGAACGACATTCTCCGCCGTGCACTGCAAACGCAAGCTCACTTCGTGACCTGCAATCTATCGCCTTGATCAATAAATTCATCACGTTGTAAGCCCCAGGCGTGGCCAACGCGAAGTGGGATTCAAAACAGTAACTCAAGCGAGCGTATTCAGACTATTACTTGCTTTGAAGGAACGTTTTTGTTTGACGGTAAGGTGAAACTTACTGAATGGGGTGGAATAAATGCGGCAATATTATGAGAATTAGCTGCTTTGTTACACTGCATATTCTATTTGAAGTCACATTGTACAAGAGTCGTAAGAGAAAACAGCTTGAAGTAAATAGCGACGTTAGTGTCGCTTATATCGCTACTAATTTTGTATCAGAGTCTATAAACATCAGTGCGACTGAGCGATTATTTTTAGCGGGTAACATCAAGATGCAAGATGTGTGCATGATTCCGAAAATTCGTGATTTTCATTCAATTGTTCTCGGTCAGCTCCCTATCAAATCAGAACGAAACATGCCTTGAATATAGTGATGACCTAAAGCGACAGCAAAAGGAACTGCCCTTATTTGTGCTTATTATTCAGCTGCCAGTAGTGTTAAGTAACACCGCAGCAAGGCGTGAAGTGATAGACATAATGTGCAAACGCAACGGTGATACATTCGTAAATTCCTCTTGCGCACCTAATGTTTTCATGAGTTCACGAATTCATTGCAGAGAAACGTGATGCAATCCTACCTATGCGCTCCCATGTAGCAACCTTACTGTTTATCGTAGCCTATAGGTACCAAATTTTTGTGCAGCGATAGCCTGATTGTGCTTTTTAGGCGTTATATATCAAAACCTCCATTATCCGGTCACTCGGCGGTTCGCGCGAGTATTTTCAAGTGTTTCAAATCACGCGCTCTGGAGATCGTGCTATTATTTATGAACTGTTCCTGGTTCGAAACATTCGCTTGCCAGCTCTGTGTGTTTACGTAGATTTCTCTCCTTTATCAGCTGTTTCTACAACACCACAAAATATGACAGCACTTCCCGATTGGTTATTGTAAAATATAATAAAGCCTGTGCGCTGCACAAGGAATCTTCGCAAGTTTTTTGCTTGTGCTTTGCTAGAGAAACCTGTGTACCTTAAGTAACATGGTGCTCTATCAAGCTGTCCAGGCTTGGCGAGCGTTGCTTCACTCGCAAGGCGTGCCACAAAAACAAAACTTCGTTGTTCGCGTGACCGATCAGATACTTCGCACCTACGCGATGAGAAGAAACTTTTTCTTTGTTTCGCTGTCATACAAAGGATTCAATTAGACCTCTCAATGCAGAGGCAATAAATTTCCGGAGTCTAGCTGACTCCAAAGGTCAATTCAGGCGTTGAGAGACGGTGCGCATTGAGCCCTGAGCACTAAAGCTTCCTTCAAGCACCTTGAAAATTACTGAACGATAAAATAAATTCTGCGAGATTGTTTTTTTACGCGACTCGCGGTGCATTAGGAGCTGCACTTTGTTCAACGAGAAATAGCGAGCGATGACTACAATAGTCAGTACAGTAAACGGGACAATAAAGCTATGAAGAAAAAGGGACACAGTTGTATAGGACCTGGTTGAAACATAATGAGCGATAAAGGCTGCGCCGCAATTTTCACAAGATGACAAACACTGCGCTTTGTCTGTGCCATTCCTGTTTGGCATCTCCAACTTTCTGTCATTGCCTTTATCAGTCTATCAGAGATGGTATTACAATCTATCTATCTACATCTCTATCTATCTATCTATCTATCTATCTATCTATCTGTCTATCTATCTATCTATCTATCTGTATGTCTGTCTGTCTGTCTGTCCATCCGTCTATCTATCTATCTATCTATCTATCTATCTTACCACCACATACGTGCCTACACTATTGTGGTAAACTCATACACACACAAGTAAAAACAAATAAAATATCAAAGATTTTTAAGTGTGCTCCTTCATTTCTTGACTATATGGTCCCTGAATCCACAGAACTTTGCTTTGATATTTATTTATTTTATTGATTGGTGCGTGGTTTTCGCGGCATGCACGCATACAGCGTACCAAACTCGCAGTATACACGTGCAAGCACCAAACGTGATTTTTAGTCTCTGTTTACCCTCGAATGCTGAGAATAAGCAGTGGAAATTTTTTAATTAGACACTTTGTGCGGTTGCAATAGGAGGCACATTGTTTGTTAGAGGCTCATAAACTATGACGAATCTTCTGGAGCACAGCCCAGTTAGTGACAATGTGGTACAGATCGTAAATAAATGTGTTACATAGACGGTTTCCTGACTTCAGTTGCAGTGGTTGCACTCGTCTCGCGTCAATATTTGTTGCTGTGCTTCATATCGGTTTAACAATTATGTAACACATTATAAACATGTACTTCTTCGGCACAAGTCAGAGGCAGCTCCTCGTCCTTGCCTGAATATGCAAACAGACGCTGTTCCGACAAAAGTGACTTCAATGCTGTGACGTAAGTACCAAATTACGTCGAACCATCAAGTACCCCTCGCCGACCTTATTCGACGCATCTGGTAAGCCCCCGGTGGGCCCACAATTGACAAATATACCCAAAGACGTCGATGTCCCTCGTAAGACTCGGCTCAAAATCACGAACTTCCGCATTTGCAACTACTCGCCGACTGCGCCACCATAGGGCGTCGTCATGACTCACAGATCGCTAAATTTTGCGGCATCATCATGACGTCACGTGTTGACGTCATCACATAACATCGTCACTCACACAAAGGTGGGCCGTTCAAGTATGCATGCCAAACAAGTTGAGCTGCAGGAAGCGTGCATTGCCCCTGATCCCGGAGACAGCACCAAGCCGCGTCAGGGGCAGAAAACCTTTTGAGGAAGCAGAGGAGGATCAGCAAATCAACCAAAAAGAGGAAGATGATGGCTTTCGAATCATTGGTTTCTTGGCTCATATCCCCCAGAGTGGACATCAGCCATACATTTAGGCTATCCTTATCTTCGGTGTCGCTTTAGACGAAGGGATAAGAGACGCGAGTTTCTCACGCATAATATAAGTGAGCTTGTTACACTGCAAGTTAATCAGGCTATATGAGCGTATAATGATGATATTGCTATTTTGGCTATGAAAGCCTCGTCATTTCGGAAGTGTTTACGAAGATGTGCAGGACGGCCACCGCGTTGTACTAACGCAGAGCGGCCACATACACGCTTGCGAGAGTAACAACTGCCTTATCCTACACACGTCCAACAGAGGATGACTCCAAAACTCCGCGCTGCCTAGTAAGAAAGAGACACGCATGGCGGCGAGGAGGTGCTAAGTTATATTTCTTGTAGCATCGACGCGAAATGATAGCATGTCTGTAGCACTAAAAATACCGATATATCGCCATGAACAATTCCAATATAAAGAGTGGAAATCAATAAGCACTTGCATATATTTACAATGTCGCAACAACATCTATAGATTGTCCAGCGCTCCAGCGAAGAATGTCGGTAGCAATATCTCTGCTGCAATATTGTTTACGGTAGCTTCTCCCCACAACGTTCTATGAACTACAGCTTCATTTCGATATCTAACGTTCAGGTACACGTCGGGTACCAATGATCGCAACGTTCAAGCGAATAAGGCCTCTAACGGTAGCTAAACGTCAGGCAGATACGATGGCAGGTAATCGAAGACGCGACACACTGAGCCCTCGAGAGGTCGCATGGGAGCGTCGCGTGAACAGTGAAAGGCTTCGCCGAAGGCCGGCAGGTGGCGCAAAGCGAAATTGACACGCTGTTCGGGTGGCAGCCGAGCGTTGATGACGTAGTCATGTGCCTTGTGCGCGTCGTCGCTGCATTCGCAGTTGTCGCGCGCAAAGTAGGCGAAGAAGAGCTGCTCGGAAGTCAGGTCCGGAAGGGGTGCCAAGCGGAAGTCGTACTTCCAGATTCGCTTCACGTGTAGCAGCTCCTGCGGCCAAAATAATGAAACGTTATGGCGGTTTTCATTCATTCTGCGCGATTTTTCTTTCATGTAACGAGCGAAGAATTATATGTTAAAAAGTGAACCTCTACACCGTCAGTAAAATGAGGGCAAGCGAAGCTTGCGGTGTGCGATCTTGAGCTATTTTGTCTTTTTTTGCGACGAAAATCTACCACGACTCCACTGACTTATTTCTGTCACGGATACGACGCTCTAAAGCACTACTAAGACATGGCAATGAAAAAACAAGAAGAAATGTTGTCGCGGGAAGTTCACCCCTGCTACTCTCACTCTACAGCGCGCGGTGCGAACCGACTCGGCCACAAAACGTGTGTACTTCAGCTTTCTTATGGTGCGCTATTCATATATGCTACCATTTGCTGCTAGCGGTACTCAGAGATCGGTGACTTCAGAGTGTTCTTGCTATTCCTGGCGAGATGGTGTCAAAGGTCCCGAGGGCGCGCCTTAAAGGTCTTCCCCAGCGCGTTTCAGTGGGCGCGCGTGCCTCAACAGGACATGGTTGCTCGTGGGCCTGCGCTGATCTCAAGATCGGGGCGTTTTGTACGTGTTGAGTTTTCACCGCGAGTGTGCGTTGAACTTACAGAAAGCATGAAGGTCACTTCTCTCGCTGCAGGGGCTGCGCTTGCTAAAAAAAGCATGCTACTCATACACAAGTTACAATTGCGACAGTTGTTCCTGCGTCTACTTGTGCGTTCATTGCGGGCGTCCTCATTCGTGTTTGAGCATAGGGCTTCATGTGTCGAGCTGTGACAATTGTCAGCTCGTGCTCGGCCTGTGTATGCTCTTTTCGTGCGTCTTTTCTGCTTGAAGAAGGTGCTGCAAGTTTCCAGCGGCTTGCCGTTCTTTGGGTGACATTACTATTTCTTGCTATAGCATTGATTTATACCCACTTGCGGCGAAAAATGCACAATAAAAGATTAACTGTGTGTGTGAAGACACGTTTCACTTTCGTGTTATATCGATCCTTACTACAGATGGATCACCAATGTTTCGTTTTTCTATCGCATTACCCGACGTGTCGTCCTAATTTTTTTCTTTGTCCTCCACAGCGTTGTAGCAGTTAGGGTGCATGGCTGCTGACCCAGAGGTCGCAAGTTCGAGCCCAGCCGCTGCACGCGCCCTCGTTCGTGGTAAAATTGTAAAGGCCCGTACAATTCACTGCACGTTAACAACAGATGGTCCAAAAATCCGGATCTTTTCACAATGGCGTCCCTCACAGTCATGTCGAGGTTTTCGGACGTTAAATCTAAGATACTACTACTACCAACTTTTTCCTCCCTTCATTTCGGGAGTAATACTTTCGTACCCCGTGCTTAGCAGTGCGACTCTTTCATTGCTGTGGTGGAACGATGTTCATGTATGAAACATGGAATTTTACAGTGGAATTCAACCATGAAATATGGCAACGTACATTGACAAGTGACCTCGATAAAAGGTTATTTTTTCATATCTGACACGGTTTATCACCTTCAAGCCCATTTCAAAGCTCACGACACGCACAAATATGCATGAGCCTAAAGCCTCTTCGAGAACCCTACACGTACACGCCCGTATTTCGGTGCGCTTCACAGTGTTCTTCCAGGACTGTAGCACCGCCACCAAAGTCTGTCACTCGTAAAGCTCTGCCTAATTAAAACAGTGTTGTTGTACCGGAAACACACTTGCATCATCGATGACCTTGCAAATCTCATTTGACGTGTGCGGCAGCCAGCTCAGAAGCCTAAGAGGTGTTACATTTCGTGTTGTCGTGCAAATTTCCGTTCATACCTTTTTCTCACCCATTTCTTTTATTGAGTTGTACCTCCATTTGTTCCTGCAAGACAGCTGTCGGGCAGTTTTTCTATCCAGTTTCGTTTATATATCGTCTACGCGTTTGAGATGTACATAATTATGTGCTGCAGATGTGTACTTGTGCTTCTCGGTCTCTACTCAATAGTTTTGCTCCGTGCTTCCTCTGCCCCGCAGCGGCGGTCTGGTTAGAATGTACTAGATATGTTGAGTGGCGAGACCGCGCCTCGCCGCCCGTTCCCTTCCGTGTTGACAAGTAGCGGCGGCGCTGCAGTCGAATAGTACTGAAAGAGCCACCCGCCACGCGCAGGAACTGCTATGCGCTTCGGCTCCTCCGGCGCGCTTTTTTGATGCAGATTTCTTCGTACCTGCCCATCATTCATGTCTAACACATGATGTCATAACCCTTGAAGTATGACAGGCCAACCTACTGAATACGAGCTCCATAAAACTCTGGTGAGAGATCGAAAATTATTTATTTTGTTGCGGTTAAACCGTTAAATTCGTTACTGCAGGTATGAAAACGATGAGAAAAAAATATGATCGGCACAGTCATGCTTTAGAGCCTTTGCATTATTACACACGTTACCTGAAGTAAAATGTGCTTCAAATTACTTTTGTATTGTGAACATCGGTAGGAGCGCATCGTCTAAAACAGCTGGTAAGGCTTTGATTGAAGAAAACATGGCTTCAGAGACGTGAAAGATCATCATTATTTGGAGCTGAACACAAGTGAGTTGCACTACATCATAATAATGGTCCTATTTACACGTAAACATTATTTATTATACAAAAACTTGTTTTCGGAGTCCGCTGACATGCAGTAAAAGTAATACTTATAATTAATGGACGACGAACTACTGCTAGAAGAAATAAGGCACAGAAGAAACAGAAATGGTATGTCTTATTCTGATTTCTTCTGTCCTAACTGTTTTCTTTTTGTTGGTTAGGCGTCTACAATATTCAGAATAACTGAGCGGATTAATTGGAAGTTAGATGCGCTCAGAAACCTGTGAGATAAAAAAAATACCGTGTCAAATGCACGCAGAACCACGGGGCCGTAAGTAGATAGGGGAGAGGAAAGAAATCTGAACCCCCAACACCACGAAATACTTTCGTAATTTAACTTTTTAGGGTAGACCAAAATATTCACTCACATTTACAGCGCCCCCCAATTGCCAAAGTTAGTCCTGCTGCACACGACCACCCCCCCCCTCCTCCTCCTAAAAAAAAATCCTGGGTAGCTTTGCGCCGAACGTTTAGCGTGTCTCTGTACAAATGCGCATTGTAAATGTCACCTTTTCGACAGTATGAGGTCTCAAAACCGCTTCACGTTCAATGTAGTCAGACAAAAAACACGCCGCGTAAAAATAGCGGCCGTATGCATATTGTGAGTGGGACGTGACGTTTGACTTATGTGCGTATACTTGCGGATATATATGTATGTATGTATGTATGTATGTATGTATGTATGTATGTATGTATGTATGTATGTATGTATGTATGTATGTATGTATGTATGTATGTATGTGTGTATGTAAGTATGTAAGTATGTGCGCGTGTGCGCGTGTGTGTGTGTGTGTGTGTGTGTGTGTGTGTGTGTGTGTGTGTGTGTGTACACAAGTTAAATTTCTCAAGACAGAATGCACCACCACCTGCCTACAGCTTTGACAGTTAATAAAAGAACTACACTTATAATACATCGTGATGGATTTGCTGGGCTTACAATGACCATACACCGAAAGAATACTTGGAAAGCAGCACAATTTCAGCTGTGAATACAAAATGAGAACTGGTTACAGTGAATTTGCGCAGATTAACAGACGGTCTGTATATACAATTGGTACTTTTTATTATGTTTAAGATAACCCCGTTCGCGTAGAATTTATGACTCTTAAGTACATGCTTTCCTTCAGATCGGCCTCCCGGTATTATAAGCACTTGAAGCTTACATAAAAGAAGCCGAGTACGCACGAAAGCACGCGGTTTAAGCAATACGAGCTTTTCAGTAAACATTATTTATTTTCTTCTGCTACACTGACATGACAAAACTGAGTCGTCGCCGATATAAATGTTGTGACAACATTAGTTGTACTCGGGTTTCTCATGAAACGATCGAGTGCATGTGGGCTCATATGAGGAACAGGGCTCTAGATATCGTAGACATTGTCGACATAGCGAGCGTATGATTTATTCGCAATATGGATACTTCTCCTCTCTTTGTAGTTCGCCAGTAGCCACTAATCATGTCGCGTAGCTCAAAGGGCTGCTTGAGTAAGAAGCTAGGCGGATCCGCTCAAATTACGACTTAACATGTTCTTTTTTTTTTGGTAGGTTTTGAAACAGTGAATGTCATGACGCAATTTCGCCATGCCTGCGTATTTATTCGTTCACCATGGCGCGTAGCAGGTGTGCATACACTTGTGAAGGCTCAGAAACGCATTAAACGCGCTAAAAACGAGCAATTGCACGTTTTCGCGCACGCGCTCCCAATGCAGATGCTCCTGAGATTTTCAGTACCACGGAACTACAGCGCCGCCGCTACTGTGACCCGCCGGAGAATCAGCCGAGATACGGCGTGGCCGCCTCGTTCACTGCACTGTCCCCTTTTAGTACACTGTAGTTTGGTGGTTAAGGTACTCGGCTGCAGACCCGCAGGTCGCGGGATCGCATCCCGGCTGTGGCGGCTGCATTTTCGATGGAGGCCAAAATGCTATAGGCTCGCGTGCTCAGATTTGAGTGCACGTTAAAGAACCCCAGGTGGTCAAAATTTTCGGAGCCCTCCACTACAGCACTTCACATAATAATATGGTGCTTTTGGGACGTTAAACCCCACATATAGTAGCCAATCAATCTGTGCTCCTCTGCCTTTGAAGTTAAGACAAATCCTTGCTGTTGTGTACCGTATGTCATACTTCATTAGGTTCCCGTGCCTAACGAAGCTACAATTCTGAGCTTCTAGTTTTTGCAAGAACTGTCTACTAATACACCGTGCGGCTTTTATATACGCCAGCGCATGTCGCATAGCGTCATTACTTACGTCTCAAGTCGGCGTATAACCTTGTTCCTCCTACCCTGCTTGCCTTCAAGATGATTTATCGTTCCCATTACCCTGGCTCCAAGCGGCAGTACGTGTGACGATCTTCAGTAGGCTACACTCTGCTGTATTGCAGTCTTAGCTGCCAGCCTAATAATGCCTGACCACGTAATCAAATTATCTGGTATTTCGCTCCTTCGCCGTTGTAAAAATCTGCAAGCATATTTTTTATGTCACCACTGTTCATGGAATTAAAGTATTCAGACAGTGACACAACAACCGTGCCGTAACATAAAAATATCGCATGGATGAGCAGTCCTACCGGGCCTTCTTGCTAGCTTGCCGAAATAATTTGTATTCATGGTTTTATCATGGTGTTATAAATGCACAATAAATGGTCTGTTTTGCCTTGTGACCCGTCAAGGAACGTTTATCGATCGAAGTGTAGTAAGTAGAAATGTAGCGTCGAGTGCGGCCTACGAAACCTAGCTCGCATTGAACACTTTTTCTGCCTGACACCCAGGCGAAAACATGATCAGAAAGCATGAACAAACTAAAAAAGACACAATAAACTACTGAGGTCCTTCGTTTAATCCCCCCCCCCCCCACCCTTTCATTGGCGATTTCTGCACATCTCGTGGCGTTGCCGTGTCTCCCAAATCGGCCTACTTTGACCAATAGAAAATACAGGTTGAAGGCTTCCTCGTGTAACGTCAAGATCACGTCATGATAAAGTTCAATTGGGGGTGTCATGCAACGCGCTCGCTAGCTCGGATAGTGTCATGTAGGTTTCTAGACGAGACCTTGTGGCCCTTCAAAGGTCTCGCGAAATCTCGCGACCAGAAGCGCCAGCGCAGCCACTTGATCGCACAAGAAGAATGATGGCAGCAATATGCATTCTGCAATGTTGTTTTCAGTAGTTCATGTACACAAATAACTTTCTCTGTATTATAGGCTAACGTTCATGTACTCATAATTTACCAATGCTCCGTGCATCTGAGAAAGCTTCCAGAAAGTGCTCCTAGAAAATCAAAGTATCTAGGATTAAGACGCCCTAATCACTCTCAGTCAACAATGGAGTGGGTGGTCTGTCCGTCTTTCCGTCTGTTTGTCACTCACTTCAGCCACCCAGCGAATGTTTAATCACTTTCTTAGCAACCAGCCATGTTTAACTAGTGCCTGCGTTTAAACTTGTGAGCATGTCAATTCAAAACAAATATTACGCATATCTGAGGCGCAGACATGAATACGTATGGATTAGGTGGTGTGTTTTTACTAGAAAATACGTGGAAACGTTATTTTAAAAACACTATAATGTTTCTTGAGCTGCGCTAAAAATGTGACACTATGCACAAAAAATTCCTCTGTCGACCTTATGGTGCTGCCACCAGGCAGTGGTCCTGGGTTCTGCAGCGCAACAGCTCATGTTTCCCGACGCCACTGACAGATGGCATCCATATCTCAAACAGTGGCCTATTCCGCGCGAATGAGACCAGGACTCATGCAGTACGGCGGACAGAAGAATATCATCTTTCGAGGACACTTGCAGCGAATCACGTGGGTACGCGGACATTTTAAAGGGACCCTGCAACACTTTTAAAGCATGGTAATAAAACGCTGCCGATCGGTAGTACAGGCTCCCGACAACGCGCGAGCCAAATATTATAGCGCAGCAGGTGGCATATAATTAACAATAAATTACCGAAGTCAGCTAAAAATTGCTTTCTCTTCTCCTGTGAAATCACGAAATATGCCCAAAAATCGCACGTAGCAAGCCCATCTATGAGCCGTTGGCTGATTTGAACATCGTGCGTGCGCTCGTTACAGAGATCGCCGTGGGTGGCCGTGACTTGTCCACGCGTGCGCGCGCAATCACACGGAAAAAGCCCCCCATTCGAAGAAAAAAAAAAGTGCTCAAGATCGCGAGGCACGCGTGACCTTTTTCTTTGCCCCTACCATTCCTCGCTGCTTAGCTTCCAGTAATTTCATACGAACGAGATAAGAGAGAATGCAATTGCAGAATGTGAGAAATCTTCGTAACTCCACTCGCACTGGACGGATTGTTAGAGTTTTTTCGGCATTTAATTCGTGAGGCAAGAAGCTCTTCCCGTACATTCATTTTAGAGCTACTTTAAAAAGTGTTTCAGGGACTCTTTGAGAATTTCTTTCGCCCCTCGTGAAGCTCCCGCATTGAAATCTCATACTTTGATATACACTTTTACAGACGTCCCTAGTACGAGTAGGTTAGGTGACCGCTTATAGCCAAAACCTTTCAACGAAGCACCCCCTCATCGTGGGGTGGAACTTGCTTCACACCTGGAAGGCAGCGTGGGCCAAGACGACGGCTGCTGTTTGTGCGAGAAGCACGTAGCGGGCGCGATCGGCGTCGACGAAGCTGTCGTCACTGCCCTCGCGCAAGGGAAGCGGCAGGTTGCGGTAGTCGCGCGTCAGGCAAGTCGAGCAGCTGGTCGAGCTTGCGCACAGCGGCGTCGGTGAAGGTTAGCAGAGCGCTCTCGTCCGCCACTCCATCCTCCAGCACGACGGGCACCAGGCCGGCGAAGAGTCGAGTCGCCATTCGGGAAAGCTCGAACGCGAACACGGTGCCGTTGCCAGGCACAGTAGTGTTCACAATGCCGAACGGCACGTACACCGCCTGCTGGCCCGGGTTGAACCTGCAGGCCCACAGGGGCATTCTAGTATGCGTCATGACCACACAATTGTCAGCGCACGGAGCAAAGGTGAAAGGATGTACATCTCCAATGAGTCGACTCACTCAAGCCGATAGTTTGAGTCTGAGTCTTTCCGATTGAGAAATATTTTGGTGAACATGAGTCTAAGTGAGCCCTAAGCTCAACGAAGTGTACCTGTTGAGCCAGTCCCATTGAGCTCGGCATTGATTGCCCTATGCCCTCATAACCTACAAGCTGGTGCATTGGCTTTCTTAAATCATGTTTCATCGTAGGAGCTGGTGGTGACAACATTGCCAACATCCTTTTTTTTTACAAGATGCTATCACTGGCGTTCCAACGGAGTGTCATAGTCTCTTCTTTCGTCAAATAAAAGTCGGAGAGAAAAATGTGTTTTAAGGTGGATACCCAAGCTTTTCCTATGATTTCAGAGCTGGAGCTCTTTGTCCTATTCTCAATGGTTACATCAGTCCTAGCCATCTCGTATAATCCCGACTTTTGTATTTTGCCCACCATAGCTGTTGTTTTATTACATGTACATCAATCAAATGGTGTATTCGTCCACGCCAGATCTCAAGCAACATTACGCTCTCCTTTATTTGCTTATAGCGGCTCGTCTTACTGTTATTCAATGAATATGGCCTGTGCAGCAGTAGCATAATCATTAGGCACAGCTGCAGTTTCAACTGCTTTTGAAGCAATATTCATCGTAAGTGCTCAGTGCACTAAAAGCTGTGAGGCAATAAGTAAGTTAATGTCGGCACAGCAGTACAAGAAAAAAGTGCATTAGTGTTTTCACTGGCTGTAGCTCACACATTGCTGCAAAGGTTATCGGTTTACCACCGTGTCAAAACACGCACCTACTTGCAGCTTAGGGCAATCAAGAGCTTAATGTCTTGCACAAACGTTAAGTGAATATACAATATAAACACGCGCCCACCACTACCAACTTGAGGATTCGAACCGTTTATACTTCATGGTTTTCACCAAAGATCATTATGACATGTATTCCAATCTTTGGCATACGCAAGGCAGCAATAATGTGAAGTTCGTCATTGCGACCCTTTTCATCTTACCATTACACAAGCAGAACCACATATTTGGACATCGCCACAATAATCCACGCAGCATTAGCACAAAACTAAGTGAGATACGTGCACCATGGACTTTCAATAACTCTCTCTCATATTTGATGTAACTGCTCTATTATCCGGGCCAGAAGCACGAGCAGCGATGGTCACAACTAGCGGATATAAATGTAGTATAGCATCACGCTTACCTGGCGAGGATTCCAAAGGCATCGCCCACGTCTCGAGGCCGGGTACGGCGTGTGAACTGCGCCAGCCGCTGGTTCTGGTACAGCCTGGACGCTTCGTGCAACATGTGAATCGGCCCGCCGGACGGTGGCAGGGCACCTCCCGCGCACGTGTCTCGTTTCAGCGACCACTGCGGGTAAAAGCGGGCCAGCCGGACACGCCTGAGCATGAAGCGTGTCACGCGGTGCGTCAAGCTGTCCATCCACGCGTAGTTACGTGAGCTACGGAAGAACAGGCTCTCCAGCTGAGACAGCCAGGCCCGGTTCGTGAGGTCGCTGCCGCCGACGATCGTGAGCCTCGCGTGCGCCTTGACTACGCACACCGGGAGGACCAAGGCGACGGCACGCAAACAGAGAACCCATTTGGCCATTGGCGAAAGGACGCGACCGACGGACTCGATGCTGTGCAACCGCAGCAGGTTCGTAGTTTCTGGCAGGAAAGGGGCGAGGCGGACAAGCAGGCGGAAGCCCAGGTAGTTTATGAGAGCCCGAGGCCCGACCTCGCGGAACAATTCACTTAGCTCGTGCTCGAAGTAGATGGTATTCCTGTACTGCACCGTCGCGTTTCCCTCCAGGGTACCTTCGAAGACAACGGTGAGGAAGGTACGGATACCGCTGTCCAGGTTGTTTACGGTGACGAGTTTCACCTCCATTCCTGGGAAGATGGGCCTCCGTTTAGCGATGCTCTTAAAGACGGCCATGATGTCTGACATGAGCTCGTAGACCATGCCCGAACTCTGCGTGAGCTGAGCTGATTCGGTAATGGCCCCTCTGAACATGGAGACAATGGCTTTGCGCTGTTCGTCGTCACGAAAAAACAGTGGCTGGGGTAGCTGTAATTCGATGACATGTTTTCCGAAAGTCTTGTCAAGAGCAGCTTCCACGCCGAGTAGAGCGGCCAGGCCGAACTCTCGCGACAGTCTTGCGGCGACAGACCACACGTCAAACTCGCTCACGGTCACTTTGCTATTGACTGGCCATTGACCAATAGGAGGCCACATAGACAATATGTGCCTCAACTCGGTAACGCTAGAACTGGTGTGCGGCGCTGCACAGGCCTCGTAAAGTCGCTTCGCTTCGCTCACGTCATCGTGCGACGAATCTAGTATGTATTCTAGCACCTCAGTGTGCATCGCGTCTTGCAGCAAGGTGTCTATCGACGTTGCCACACCGATGCCCATAGCTGGATTGTACATTATGCGTTCCCAGTGGCGACAGACGTACCGGTAAAAGTTGTCGCATGGTGACACGTCGCGGCTGAAGAGTCCAGCAATGTGTTCTCCCTCTTTCACGCAGAAGTCGGTTGAGCAGATATACACGTGTGACCGAGGAACCACTGAAGGCCTCACTGTGCTAGAATGATACGGAGGCCAAGTCGGAAAGGCAGATGTAGGCCAGATTGTTGTCTTAGACGTATATTTGTGGCTCGTTAGGAAAAGTAGTAAGCAAATCCACAAGATGCACAGAATGCCAATTACAACGACCAAGTTGCTCTCCGGATATATTACGGTGGTTTGCTTCTCGAGTTCCCTGAGTATCTCGTTCATATCCTGTTTACTATCCGTGTCTGGTTCTTCGACAGCAACCATCGCCACGGCGACTGATACATCACCTTCCTCCTTGGGCTCGGCTTCCGGCGTCAGCTTAGAAACTTGCTCATTTTCGTCGGTGCTAGACGATTCTGTTGAAGCGGCCTTCAGGGCATCGTTACATGCCTTAGACGCGATTGATATTTTAGATGGCTTACCTTCGCCCGCGGCGGAAATTGCGGATGGTGATGGTGTGACGTACGGAGATCCTGGAGCAGAGCCAAATAAGTCCTCCTTTGGCGGCCCCTCTGCCTTTGTAGATCCACCGGAATCCGATACATCTGTTTGTATGTCCGCCTTAAGCTTCTTAGTGCGTATCGTTCCAGCTTCCGCCATGGTCATCCTTTCGGTGTTCTCCTCTTGCGATTGATTTGCTATTACTGTTGATGGACGGCGATTTCCAGTGCTACTAGCTCTAGACTTCGATTGCTTAGACGTAGCTTTGGCTTCAGCCCCGTAGTTCTCAGGAGTACCGACTTTTTCCGCGCCATCCTCACCTCTGGCAATGCTCGACATTCCCTTCTCGAGAAGCGGCAGCGGGCGTCCTGCAATCGCAGACTTAGAGCCAGACACGGATAATGAAGGAGACAATAACTGACGCTCCTGCTTGAGCTTCGACGTTGTCGCAGTATCGCGGCTCGTTTTCGCGAGGGAAGCCCTTCGCGAAAGCCAAGTCGCTGCTTCCGCTTTGCCAGGCAGTCTGCGAGCACTCGCGACCGACGCTGTTGAGGTGGCTTGCGCTTGAGGTACAGCCGGGGAGGTCAAGTCGGCGCAGGGTTCCAGCGCAACTGCGCTCTTTGTGTCGGAAGAACCCATCGACCGTGCAGACTCTCTCCGCTCCGCGGGGGATGAAGCTTTCGCCGTAATCCCTTTCTGCGTCTGGTGTAGAGAAGTTCCAGACCCTGACAGCTTTTCCTGAGATGACGACTTTGTCTTCTGCTTCTTCTTTTCGCTTAATGAAATCGAGGCCTTGTGCAGGCGCTTCTCCGCCGCCTTCTTCGTGGACCACGAGAAGATTTTCTTGTGCCAGGCATCAACTTGGTTTGTAGACCAGGTCATGTCTAGGTAATAAGTACCCGATCCCCCTTCTCTGTCTGTGTATGCCTGTTTCCACTGGCCTGCACTGTCTGGACATGGCGAGGTGCTCCGAATCCACTGCGGCACCTGCGTGATGATTAGAATGTCAGTGTTGCAATGATTGTACAGTTGAAATTATTGCTATAAATATTTACAGATTTGATTCTCCGTGCATCTATCTGTACTGACTGTGCCGGGAATAATTGAAGCACATAGTTTAGGATGCGCGGCCCATTCACAACATATGGTGATTTGGTTTTATTGTGACATGTGAGCACGCGCAAAGCAGCACCCACCCAAGGAACAGGAGGTAGACAGTAGAAGGGGTAGACACCAACTGAAGATTTTTTTATAAAACAATCACAATGCGTATAGTTGCGCAAAAACCTTTAAAAGGGAGTAGATGGCACGGCCAACTGAAATACAGTGCCCCTAACAAGACCAAGTTTGTGTGTTGAATAACAATATTTAATTTGTAACGAGTCAACTCCTCTTTAGTTTCAACAAGTTTCAGATTAGAAGAATTCTTTTTCTCTACACAGAACAAAGCTCAGGAATATTTATTGGTATCGTATTTTTGGGCCATTTAGTTTAAGGAGAAAAAAAGCGTGGCCGGCCTTCACGCAAAAGGCGCATGAAGATAGGAATTTCGAGGGGACGGGAGAGAATAGCATGGCTCAAGCAAGGAATACAGACCAGGTGTAGTCGCTCCTTGAGGCGTTCGCCGTATGTCACACCTTTAAAAGGGCCCTGAAACACTTTTTCAGGTAACCATTGAATGAATTCACTGGAAGAGCGTATTGTCTCACGAACTCAATGCCGCAAAAGTTTTAAGAATCCGTCTATTGCGAGTGGAGTTACAAAGATTTCTCACATGCTGCAATTGCATTCTCTTTTCTCTCGTCTTGACGAAAACGCTGGAAGGTAAGCAGGGAGGTGTGGCAGGGGCAAAAAAAAAAGAACGCCACCCACGCCTTGTGACCTTGAGCACATTTAATTTTTTTTTTCTTCGAATGCGCAGCTTCTTCAGTGTGATCGCGCGTGCACGCGTGGACAAGTGACGGCCTCCAGCAGCGATCTCTGTAACGAGCGAGCGCGCCATCTTCAAATCAGCCAATGGCTCATAGATGGGCTTGCTACGTGTGATTTTGGGGCATATTGCGTCATTTGTCAGGAAAAGAAAAAGTAATTTTTAGCTGACTTTGATCATTTATTGTGAATTCCAGGCCGCGCGCTGCACTTAATATAATATTTGGCTCACGTGTTGTCATAAGCCTCTACTACTGATTGGCAGCGTTTCCTGACCATGCTCTAAAAGTGTTGCAGGGCCCCTTTAAACGTATTGTGCTCTCACAGCAGTGTTCGCGCTGCAGCCATAGACAACCTGAGGGTGCCTTCCTCCTAGCTGCGGCGACCACGTTTGCTAAAGCTGTGCATGTCCTAATAGGAAGTAAGACTACGTTTCCTTTATACTCCGTATAAAAATTAGTTGCTATCACAATAGATGCACCTACAGAAAGTGGCTAAATTTCAATATATATATATATATCGTGTGTGTGTGTGTGTGGTGTGTGTGTGTGTGTGTGTGTGTGTGTGTGTGTGTGTGTGTGTGTGTGTGTGTGTGTGTGTGTGTGTGTGTGTGTGTGTGTGTGTGTGTGTGTGTGTGTGTGTGTGTGTGTGTGTGTGTGTGTGTGTGTGTGTGTGTGTGTGTGTGTGTGTGTGTGTGTGTGTGTGTGTGTGTGTGTGTGTGGGTGTGTGTGTGTGTGTGTGTGTGCGTGTGTGTGTGTGGTGTGTGTGTGTGTGTGTGTGTGTGTGTGTGTGTGTGTGTGTGTGTGTGTGTGTGTGTGTGTGTGTGTGTGTGTGTGTGTGTGTGTCGTTACTTCTTCCACCATGCCCACAACTGGCCCTGCCACCTATCCCATTTTATTCCCATTTAAGTCACCCACTTCATACCACTTTTCACTGAATCTCAACACACGCCACCAGCTTTGTTGCTAATCAGTGTCCGCCAAGCGGAGCTGGCTGAGGTTGTGTGAAGGTGGTGCGCTTTGGCACGTGGTCGTTCGATATTACAAGAACCACACAAGTCAAGTGAAAATGTACTCTATACGTCAACAGTTTCAAAAGTAATAGTTATTGACGAACTAGTTGGTGCGGTTGCATCGTAATGACTTTCTTCTAGCGCATACTGACACTCATTTTTCCCCGACATTGTACTTCGGTCATTTCACCTACGATTGTGCGCATGGGTAGCGGGTGACAGCATCGGTATATGTGTTTTCTATGCTGAATAAAGCCTTCAGTTGACAGTAGCGCTTGTGATTTTCCCTCACTTTGTCAGTTAGTCAGTCTGCGCAAGAAAAAAGTTATTGCGAAGTTTCAAACTGTTTTCGTGTGAACCTAAGCAACATTTTAACTGAAAAAAATGTAACCGCCATTTCGACGGCTCAGATGAAGTGAAGGGCTCAAAGGCGCAGCTGTCTACACTGTATTAATTCTTTAGCACCATCCGTACTATATTGCCCTGCCGCAAGTGTTCCATACAGAACTTGCTTCACACATGTGGATTTGAATATTTCACCAAGTACACCAGCTTCCCATGCGCGTCTATAGATGGCGGCAATCTTACCACCACGTGACATCGCTTTACCTTTTGTTGTCCGTCAAAAGGTTGCCTCTTCGGCTCCCGCAATATCGGTACAGCTCGCCGAGACCTCCTGTAGGGTCAGCAAGCAGCCCTTTTTTAGTTTGTAAAGTAATAATAAGTGTGGTTCCTAGAAAACTGTTTACTAAGTGAGCAAGGTGACTGTTCTCAACTGATAGTTTGCCTTAGAACTGTCACGTTAAAGCGCATTTCTTGCCAGAAAAAAACGTAAGACTTTCGTTTAGTGATTTCCACGGGGGTTGTATACTCCTCTCCTTTTTTTTCTGCGAAAAAAGTGCACGTCGTATAAACCGAATGATACTCAAATGACCGACCAAAAGATAGTATAAAAATACAAAAGGAGGATAAATACGCGCATTTTGTGGCACATACCGCAGCTTTTGGCTGTAAGCCACGGTTTACTAACACACGTATTCTCGGAAGAAGCTCGAAGCCATCTGCACCAATATCGTTAGATGCATACTTCAAAGAAAAAAAAAAGGATCGTTGCGTTAACGAGCCGTGCGTGGTTTTGTTCTGAAATATATCTCTTTTCTCGATGTGAGATGTTGGTGCTCCTATAGCTGGTTTGTTTGTTTCCTTTATTCTTTGGTATTTTGTTGGGTGGAAGCTGGATCTTTCATCGCTGGGTTGATTATTGCACTAATGCATTGTGGTTCGTTGCTTTTGTGCATCATCCTGTAGGTGTATTTGAAGATTAGCCACACACAATAAACAGTCCGTAGCGAGATCTGTGCGGCTTGTGTTTCTTGAGTATGTATATTTGTGAACGCGAGACTGCGCTTCAAGTTGCGTTAGGTTGTGCTAAATATACCTACAATACGAAGTGCTACTAACTAACCCAACCACAAGTTTTAATAACCTTAGATGTGTATTAAGCTAGTTATTGACTTCGTATTCGAAACTATAGTTCAGCCGCCGACGTGACGATAACATAATCACGCCGTGGAAAAACTTGCTATGAAACATGCAGCTAATAACTTAACGAGCACATTGCCTCCTCTAACTGTTATCTGTAGTTCAATTAAGAAGCCTGCTATTTACGCTTATATTCGGCTGCTGATCGTTCAAGTCCCTCGTGGCAACAGCTATCTTATTGCGCAGCGCATTAGGATGAGAACTCGAGTTTGATAATTTGTCCCATGGTTACCACCTTACCCTACCAACTGCATGCGGTGAACTCGTTGACAATGCTTCACGGTATGTTTTGCTGTGGCCCATTGATCTGTGTCATCTAATCATTTCGTCTTTCTAATAGCGTTATGCACCCATTCACGCATAGCCATGCCACGAGATTTTGCTTGAATAACTCCATAAGAATGAGATTACAGTAGAATAGTTCTGTGGGCTACAGTTTTATTTACTTGCCGAGTACATAAATTCGAAACGCTGATTTGGGAATCAGCAAGTGTGTGGTTGCTAAAGTGAACATTGAATCAGTTATTCATAAGTACATTCTCTTTAAGTAACGCATTATGGGCTGTTCGCAGTTCTCTTTGACATTGCCATCTTTCGTCGCATTTGTGATATCCTCGTATGAACTGTTTGATGAAGTCCTCATTGCAAAGCGAATGAGCGCTGTTTTCGTGACACTGCAGGTGGTGCAGATATGTACGAATTGTAGATATATAATCGCTAAATATATTTAAGGATAACTCGACAGGTCTCACAGCAAGTTGCCAAGTTCGACCGTGCTGGCTCGTCGAGCAGTTGGCGTGCCTTCCACGGTGCTTTTCTTGGAGTGCTTCTTGTGCTCAGTCATTACGGCTGGCTCTGAAGGTGCGTATATCCTGAAATTAAGGTTATATATGAACAGATATGCAGAGGTAGGTGCCTGATGACATGATAAACATATAAATCTTCGTGATTTTATTTTTAGATTTTTTTGTAGCGAAGCAAATGTGGTTGAAGAAGAATGAAAGGAGTAACTGAGCGGGACAATTCGGCCCGACAACCTTCTTTGTAAAAGAAAGAAGGGTGCTCACGTCGTTACAGGTATACTCGCGAGGGAGGTCTATAGTAGTGGTATATATTGCACCTTCACTCTTTTGGTAGGCTGCTGGTAGAGAGAAAGCTTAATGTTATCCCATAGTAGAGTAGATCGTGCGGCAAGTTTCCGAACATTTGTTCTAAACAGCTGCTAACCCAAAGATCGCAGAAGCGAATCCAATTCGCGGCTATAGCGTTTCGATGGAGCCGGAATGACAGAGGTCCATGCAATATATTTAGATGCACGTTAACGAACACCATATGGTCAACTCTGCCAGAGCTCCAATAACGGCATCCCTCAGTATCGATATTGTGGCAGGGAAGTCTAAGTGATGTGCTCACCCAATCAAATCAAACATGTCTATAGGGTTTTGGTATAGGCCACTTAGCCCACTAATAAACAGCTTTAGCAACATGAGATGTTACAAGCGAGGGAACCACAAGCCGACGTCAATTACAGGCTTGCCTCGCCGCATTCACCCTCGTATAGGCGATGTAGGTGACCCTGCTACGCAGAAGCACTGCTGCATCCTAGGATGCTTTGTGGGAAGCTACGTCGTCGGCTACGGTCTATATGACGCCCACGTCGTCGAGCAGGTGTGAGGGTTTCAGTGACGTGCGATACTCCTAGGGCATACCCAAGCACTATCAGCACATCCACATCGCACGTGCCAGGACCCCTTCCCCCGACAAGCGGAAGGCGAAACAGGCGAAACAGCGTATCGGTGACGCTGTTTCATCCTCCGTTTGCATGCGGCAGGTGTCCCTGCACTTTCGGTGCGGATGTGTTGATAGTGACTGAATATGTTCATTGAACAACAGGTAGCTGCGCACTAACCTGACCGGATACGTGTCCTCCTCCCAGTACAGCACCCGCCCACGTGGTACAGCTGACTCGGACTTCTTCATGCCGGCCTGAAGATCCTGCTGTGACGTTCTGGAGAACGCAGCGCGTGTGGCGGATTGGCGACTGCCGGCTGGTGGCGGGAACAGGCGCTCCGATGTTGGATCACCGGGGGGCCGTATCTCCTCATAAGCGTCCAGCAAAATGCGTCCGCGGCCCATTGACCCTGCTGGGTGTTCGGCACCGGCGCGTGTGGGCGCCTGGCTGCCGACGGCGGCGACTCCGTCACGCAGAAAGCCTGAAGGGGCCTCCTGCGTGGTTGGTTCTGCCGATGACTTCCTCTCTGCGTGCACTGTTCCTCCTACTAACGCTTTCACACAAGCGCAACTTCCTCAATGAATAATATTGCGGACATAAGTAAACCATCACCACGACGGGGTCACCCCAACGCGATGAGTTTTGGGTGCAATGTCACAGTGGATATGCCTATTTTTGTGTGATCACCAAAGCAGTGTCATGCTTACACAACATTGTGTTGAACAGTGCAAAGCCCAGTCAGAAAACATTAGACAGTTTTATCTGTGCGTCGCCTGTGCTCCGTTTCACGTAGCTGTAGCATTCCTAGACTATGTAAGGAACTGCATGGATTTCACATTTTGACGAGAGTGACTTGCGATGACGCACTGCTTGGCTGCAAAGTGACTGCGAAACCGAGTGGACGCACCTTAACGCTCCGCTGAACTTATGCGAGTGTCATTTTAACACTCCACCCTTTACGACACCGAGCAGTGTCATAATCACAAGCGAAGCCAAAGCTGCGTTCCACGTTCCGCTGCTCGTGAGATCGTTCATCACATGGGCACTACAGTTCCTTCTACGCGTTTGTGTGTAAATTGCTAGCATACGCACGTCTTACCGGAGCGTATAGAAAACGCTCAGCTAGGAGTGCATTAAGTACAAACTGCAAAGGCACCTTCTCGCATTAGGTAAATCTTGTATTAGGCTTGCAGAATACATTTACGTTTTCTTGGTTACCCTATCGGTCCGCCTAATGTGATTTGTGCTCATGCAGGAGCCCATGGCAAGATCCCGTTGCAAAAATAGGTTATGCGTCATTCACTGTAACATGACGTTTTAAGAAAATCTCAGCCAATATTTTTTTCAACAAGTTTTCTTATTGAAGCAGAAAATGCATGAAAAGTTCCTGTTACCATGATTACGGAGCAGGAGGTTCCCCTTAAATGCACGAACTTCCTTCTTTGCCCTCGATAATCACTCTGATTAGGGCTCGTAACAAAAAGCCCCAATTTGAGGTGCCTTCTCTTTAGGTCGACCCTTTTCTAGCCACGCAGCCAATTCACACATTGTGCACAGCATCTACAACGCGTGGGCTACGCAATGCACTTGTCTTGCTTTTAACTCTTAAGACCGGTGACTGAGCGGCCGTACTTATAATGGCTTCACGTGCCTGAAAGCGTTCAAACCCAACATATGGACTTCCGGACACAGGTTCTCCACCTTCCAGGACCTCCTGGACCCTGTGGCGGTGTCTGCCACCTTCGGTCCAAACCTCTTCGCGGCGCACGATGGTCCCTTGCGTGGGCGATGGTTCGGCAGCAGCCGCAACGCATGGACAATGCGGGGCGTAAGGAGTGGGCCACTCGCCTGGAACACGAGCTCCGCAAGGGCCGCACCAGTACGGGTAGCCTTGTGGCGACCATGGATCCATGGGGTCTCCGAAGTAACTGTTCAAGGTTCAAGGTAAAGCTGTCACTAATTATTGTTCGCTTGTATATAACAAACTAATGGTAAGATTGTGAGTGACGTTGTAGTGGAGGACTCTGAAAATGACGACAGCATGGTTTTTTTTTTGCATGCATCTAATTTAAAGCACGCAAACCTCAAGCATTTCACCTCCATTGAAATGCAGCAGGAACCGCCGGGATTTCATCATGCTGCGATCGCGTAAGCAATCATCATAACCCCTGTCCTACCGTGGCGGCTAAACACAATTTGTCGCAGCTCAATATTGGTTCGTCAAGAAGCACAAGGCAGAAAGCAACACTACCTTTATAAGGCCAGAACTTAGACTGCGTATGCACGCTGCACATTTCGGCTGCATTCGATGTACTAATTTTTCGGCTACATACGTACTAAAAAGAGTTAACTAATACACCGCTCTTATAACTACATTCTGTTAACATGTAAAAGTTGCTAGCTATACGCGTTTCCGTGGGCACATGTACTGAGAAATAAACATGCTTACACTCATAGGACAAGTTTGCACGTACTCAAATATCAGTTATTAGTAATGTATAAGGCCTAAACCATATGTGATCCTGAAGCCTTCTATAACAATAAGCTTCAATGCGATACGAAATGTGTTAGTATCTTTCTCTCTTCCATGTGACATACGGCGCAAGAAGAGTGTGGATGTAATCCCTACGAACCGATCTTATTTCATAAATTATAGAGCCCCACTATAAATAGAATGGTATTAGTTTAAGCATGATTGTTTCAGAGACGACAGTCACTCTCGATTTCGGAGCGCTATTGTTTCTCATGATCGACGGTGTTTTTACTGACACTATGCTACACTGCTGCCACCACTTACTCAAGGAAAGCGTCCTCGGGGGGTGGATAGTAGACCGGCCCACACACATCGAAAGGTCCGTAGCCTTCGCCGTAGTACTGTTCCCCATCACCTGGTGGTGGATGTATCAACCGGGGGTCCCACGGGGCATACGGGGACCGACTCTGGTCTCGAGTCTCTACCACTTTCGTCGACGTGGTCTCTTCAATGGCGAGGGGCCTCTGCGAAGCATGGCGGCCTTTGCCTCGTCTACCACGCTTGCTTCGAGCAAACACCTTCCTCGGCTTTCGTCTGGTCACCATATCTTCTTCATCGTAGGTCTCCTCCTCTTCGTCCAATTCGTCGTCGTAGTAGACGCCTCGATTGCGCCTGCGACCGCGAAGTGGACGCCACCTGCCTCGCCTCGTTGGTGTGTCAGGGCGGTCGTCACTCTGCGGCGTTTTGCACTTGTCGCACCACGAACCTCTATGGCTCACTTCGGGACGATCCCGCGGTCTGGAATCTTCGCATGCCATGCATTGGTTGCTACTCTCCCGAGCGGCGATGCAGACTTCGCATGGTGGCTGGGAGATGGCCTGAGTTTGCGGCTGTTGCAGCTGCTGCTGCTGTTGCTGCTCGGCTTCGAGAACATCGAGCAGAACTTTGGCCAGGTCGGTGACGTTGAAACCTTGAATCGCACTGTCGCTTTCGCGTTTCTTGCTTCTCCTCTTGGATGACCTTTCCTTGGAACCTTTCCTCGTAGTGGACTCTGCTGCTGCAGTGGACGCTGTGGTACCTGCTGGCTCGTTCGGCTCAGCGGCACTCCAACGCTCCCCTGTGCCCTCCGCCGTGGTGGCCTTTGTGAAGTCGGCCGGCTTCGTGCCGCCGTCAGCTTCGACCTTCGCAGCAGACTCGCTGGCAGTCGCTTCTTTGGTAGCAGCAGTGTCTCGACGTCGCTCGGCTTTGCTCATCTTTTCTGAGAACGTCTCGAAATAAGAGTCCTCCTTTGCCCATTTCTTGTCCTTGCCGCTGCCACCTTTCCTGCTCAGCGAAGGCCTTCGCCGCCTCCTGGATCCTACGGAGAGTAAACGTTCACTTATCGTAACGTAATTAAAAATAAAACTGCGCTGACTGTATTCCTGGCAATACGCACCTACTCCAAAAGCCCTCTCTCTCGAACTTCACCTTAATCAACCTAAGCCGTTCGCTAAAGAAATTACAGAACGCAGATAAAGTGCCACAGAACGAAAAGCACGCGACAATCACAAAATGTATTTAACTGAAGACTTTGTCATGCTTTGGTGTTGCTGCATGAATTACATGTAATTATTATACGGCCTGATAAGTTGAAGGAACTTCTGAACGATCACGTGCGGTGAAATATATTTACTAATAACTTTTAACCTTAACGTACAAATTAATTTAACATATTTGTTCGTGAAGAGGGGACTTCGAATCAGCTGATCGGGCAAGTTAGATACTAAATTCGTCAACACGTAGACAAAAAAAATAAAGAAGCTCGTCGTGTCTAAAATTGGCCGGCTCAAACACCAAGTCGTCTCGTGTCCATGGTGCAATGCACGTGCCCAGCCCGAGTCGCCTCTTAAGCACGCTGTGATCCAGAAATCTACACGCTGTTGCTTCCACTCCAGCTTCGGTCCTCTAGCTGTCGCTGGTCTTGCATGACTCAGCAATGTAGAGGGACCGGCTAAAGTCGTTATTCCTTCCTCTGCAAATGTGACACTCCGCCCCAAAATGGTTCATTCAAAAAATGGACTGTTATCAGGCACTGAAATAAATTTAGGCACAAGGATGGGAAATCAAGTCACGCTGTACCTCTAGACCTGGTCGAAGAACTGTCGTGGTCTTTTCGCGATTTCCTCTTATTGATGCGCCCGGCCAGGGCTTCAGCGTCGGCCATAAATCTGTCAGTGTCTCCGAACAGCTGGTCGGCGTCCGCCTCCGCCTGCAGTCGAAGCCGTGGTCCTTTATTAAGACGTGGAAAACGCCGGTACCGACAAGAACTGATCCTGGTATTTTCACCCAAACGCTTCTATGTGAGCCATCGGCGTCAGGTGTTTGTAGATACGTTCATACGTGCACGCACCGGTGCTTAGCTCGGGACCAAGCTGCCACATAGACTGGCGATCTGAATAATAACTATAATAATAAATAATAAAATAATAATAATAATAATAATATGAAAGGTTTACACCCTAAAAACTAGATATGAGAGATCGTAGTGAGGGTTACAGAAATTTCAACAATCTGGTGTTCCTTCACGGCACTGACATGCTCAGGACACCACGGGAATCCCATTCCGCCTCCATAGAAATGCGACGCCACGGCCGGAATCAAACCGCGACCTTCGGGCCAGCAGCCGGGCCCCCTGCCACTGATTCATCGAGGTGGACAGTTTTGAATACTCAGTGTATTTAGAAAAAGTTGTGAACTATTCAGAATACCCAGTACTCTACTACGGGAGAGCTGAAAACCGTCCCGTGGGCTTCACACTTGCCGAGACCACATAGAACAAAATGAGCGCTTACCACGTATACATATACTCGACAGCACTGTTATGTCTCGGTGCAACAATCATGGACCCACCGAAAGCTTCGAAAGATGTGCTTTTGGGGCTTGTACAAAGTCCTGCTTTGCGCTCACAAGTACAATAATTTTTTTTATTCCTCCACCTCCATTCTTAGTTTTGTGAATGCCAGAAGACGTTAGGTAACGTGCGTTATTTATCTAGCTAGCTAGCTAGCTATAGCTCCAGTAGTCTCACACCCTTTCACGACTTGAGGTGAAGATGTTGTCTCTCTTGACACGTGGGTGCCCACCGCCTCTGAAACGGCCCCACCGGTCTAAAATACCCCACGACTTCAAAATTTAAGATTTCAATTTGGCATTGCAAGTTATTGATTGATATGTGGGGTTTAACGTCCAAAAACCACCATATGATTATGAGAGACGCCGTAGTGGAGGGCTCCGGAAATTTCGACCCCCTGGAGTTCTTTGACGTGCACCCAAATCTGAGCACACGGGCCTACAACATTTCCACCTCCATTGAAAATGCAGCCGCCGCAGCCGGGATTCGATCCCGCAACCTACGGGTCAGCAGACGAGTACCTTTGCCACTAGACCACCGCGGCGGGGTCGGCATTGCAAGTTAACACGTACGCATTGCCTAACCAGCGGAAAACTCGAGTGCCTTCCATATAACGGGCAGTAGTAAATTTTCATAAGGCGTTGTTCCAACAGCCTATCTGGTTACATTAACATAATAACGAGGAGGCTGTCGACTACGAGAAAATTGAAATAGGTGCAGTCGGTACAGGCACGTTTCACACCGCGCGTGGGTGTCTTGTATAGCGGCACATGTAGCATCATTGTCACGCGGTAATGTTGTGAAGTTTTCGCGGGCCAGCTGCCACTACAGACTATTGCTTGCACGCAGTAGGCCAGCACTACAAACCAATCCACAGTATCATTGGTCTATAGCTAACTCCCTCAAGAGACGACTCACTCCAATCGAGCATCGAGTCTAAGTCCGTAAATTTTCACGTTGAGGCCGAGACAGCCCGGTTGAGAAATTTGAGTCAGTCTGAGTTAATGCGAGCCCAGTTGAGAAAATTTTAGCGAGTCTGAGCTCTAGTGAGCCCTTAAGCGCAAAATAATATTCTGTGAATCAAGGCGAGTTCTTCAGTTTTATAGTGAAACTTGAGATCACTACAAGGGTCAGCCCGCCGCGGTGGTCAAGTGGCTAAAGTACTCGGCTGCTGACTGCAGGTCACGGGATCAAATCCCGGCTGTGGCGTCTGCAGTTCCGATGGAGGCGGAAATGTTGTAGGCCCGTGTGCTCAGATTTGGGTGCACGTTAAAGAACCCCAGGTGGTCGAAATTTCCTGAGCCCTCCACTACGGCGTCTCTCATAATCATATGGCGGTTCAGGGACGTTAAACCCCACTAATCAATCAATCAATCACTACAAGGGTCACGTGCGCCGCGCTTGTCTGCCACCGCCGGTGTCCGTAACCACTATCTTACGAAAAACTTTGTAAATGAAACATGAAGGACACAACGGGATTCGAACCCGTGTCCCCTGCGTGCCAGCCCAATATTCTACCGCAAAGTTATGCCGGTTCTTGAAATCTCGTTGCAAAGATGCCTTGAGAGCAAAGGAACAACCAGGCGTCACATTATGCGAATTGCGTAACGAGTGGGTATGCACCATCCCATTAAAAAATCTTGTTCTTGTTCACCTATTAACTGTACCGCATACCCACTTCAGGCCATAGTTGGTTATCGCCGTCGGCTATACTGCATGAATAACTTGCACGAAATTTTTTGCGAGTGTGTAGCGGCTGCCAGGCTTTTTCGAAGAATGACGAATGGGGGCATAGTGAATATCAGCCTACTACACAACAGTTATTTATGGCGAATTGGGTACCCTGCAAGTGTCCTTGTAGCAGTTACCCAAATAGTTACAATAGGCTTCAAAAGGCCGCTCTTCCAGCTTTCGCTGTGACAGTCCTGCGAGTTCCGCGCTGGCCTGGCGGTTTTTTTTATACCAACCATTCAACCTATCATTCCAGCCATCCTTATCTCGCATCATATTTTTACTCATGTTTACTAGAGCACACTTCCACGAAGCAGAGTTCATCCGCTTGTTCAATATTTATTTATCGGAGGCGTGAGCTACTGGCTTGCGATGTGCCTTAATTTTTTCCTCACAACACGCGTTTGTTTCACGGGAAGTTCTGGATATAATCATATCTAGCATCCCGAAACTATAAAGCTCTCCAGAGCGTTGGCCACTAACGGCAGTGTCTGCTTGCTGTCAAACCAGTGACGTGGCCAGAGGGTGGCACAGTGCACACGTGCCCCTGCCAATGATGATGATGATGACGATGATGATGATCCTCTTGCATTGCTGGCACTCGCCCACTGAGGGGGTTCGCCCAAGAACCGGCAGGCAGGATCTTTGGGTTAATTGATAATGTATTTCAAAGCATCCAATAGAGTTTCAGCAAAACTCAAAAACAAATCGTAAATGTATGAAAATGCTACACGAGCTAGTGGTCAGGCAATCATATAGTCTCGTAACAAAAAAATAATAGTAATAATTGACTATGGAACATTCTTGCCCTAAGTCATGGTCGCCTACCCATAGGCGCCCTTTGCATGCCAAAGATGTGAGCCCCCCCTTCTCCTCAAAACCAAATTTCTGTCACCGTCACTAAGGAAGCATAGCCATCTTCAAAATTCAACCCGCAAAACCATGCCCAAGGCATCTACCCCTTCGCTCCAGCTTCTTACAATCTAACAGTAGCAAACAATCTGTTGGGGCACAGGGGCCATGCACAAGCGTTTCATGCCGCACTGACCTGACTGTCGGGTTCCGCACTGAAGTCCACATCGAAATCGCTCCGAGGGTCCGGCTCGCCAAAGAAGGTCCGGACGTCGGGGTCGTCCTGGTAGATCGAACGGGACCGCTCACGCCTACGCACCTTCTCGTCGGCCATGACAACCTGGAAGACTCTCTCGACAGGTCCACTTCTCTACGGGGTCCTCCAACTTAGCAAAGGGACGCGCGCGCTTGATGATTATGATGGTGGTGGCGTCTATGTATGGTTCACACCCACTTTGAGGAATTTGCCAAGAAACTATTAATTTATAAGCAAAAGTGATCACATTAGAATTGAATAGTTCGGGATTTTTCTTGCTCTTCAGCGCTGTGTCATTCCCACTGCTGGTCAAACTTTACGGAAGCGTTACACCCACTTTACGGAAAATACTTTACGGAATCTTGGCACTCACTACGTTTCCGTGAACTAACATGCGAATTTATGCTACCCCTCACTTTATTTGTTCTTCTTTTTGATGATGATGATTGATATGACTGAGTGTGTTGTAATAGGTAGGCATCTGAACCCCTCACTCGTTGTGTCTCTCAGATTTTTTGAAACCTAGCGCGATTCTACTATTATGCCATTCGTCATTACATGCGTGACGGTGATCTCGCATTACATGACATTAGATATAGAGGTTTCTTTCTTCTTCAATTTTCATTTTTTTTTGGGGGGGGGGGGGAGGGTAGTGCTGTTTAGTAGAGCACCAGCTCGCCACGCAGCAGCCCTGGCTTCTGTTGCAACTCGAGTCATTTCTTTGTTTGCAGCTATTTCGATTTTTTTTCTCTCAGCAAACGCAGATATTTAGATGCGAAGCATCTTATGAGAGAGCTTGATCCGGTGGCGACCACGCTCTACTGCGCATGCGCATCACCTCCCCTTATCTCTCATCTCCTACGCTCCCCCTCTCTAGCCTCGCAACGCCGACGCAATCAGCATCCAATAGCTTACGCTCGCTCCCCCTCTCTCTCCTCTAGGCATCTCTCGCCGCGGTGTTTACACTTCCATTGCGCATCCGCGTTCGCTCCCCGATCTCTCGGCTCTCATTGCCAACGCAGGTAGCGTGTGCTGACGAGTTCCTTAATTGAAAAAAAAAAAACAACGACTGCTTGCACTGCACAACCGTTCACCGGTGGCCACCCCGTATATATAGGCACTGGATCTTGACCTTCACCGTAGCGCTGGTGGGAGATTTCTCCTGTGCGTTGTTTAACAATAAAAATGTGCAGTCCAGGTTTTTCTCCTGCGCCACGTCACGATCAGCGCCAGCGTCAACGTCGCCACCAGTGCAAACATTAGCGCCCGGTGCTTTGCATCTGCACATGGTTCCCTTTAGCGGGGGATAGTGTAGTTTTTGTTCCTTTTCAACGACACCGACGCCTTCACGCTGATTTTCGCAGCGTGAGCTGGTTGACGCTTTCGCATAAAGAACGACACCATCCGTTGGCGCAATCTCATGCGGTTTATTCTTATGGACTGTTCCAACAACCCCAATGGCACTGATTATTGACAACACGTTGCCGCAACGTTGAAAACGTTATTTCACGTCACACCCGTTGCTTACGCGTCATGGGGGCATGACGTGCCATTAGGGTAATTGAGGCCGAGCTACTAGCGCCATTCTTTCGATTCGCCTCCATCGAAAATGCAGCCACCGCAGCCAGGATTCGATCCCACGACCTGCGAGTCAGCAACCGTGTACCTTAGCCACTAGACCACATGTAGCTCACGGTTCATGTAGATGCGAGCGTGAGTTCTTCATTTGGCGACATGTTTGCTTAAATAATCTGCTGTCGCGACAAAGCCTGCTCATTAGTGGGGTCTCCAGCGTGTGGAAATTGCGCTGCAGGGTCAGCAGGCGCTTTTCCGCTGGCCCTCGGGTTTGTGCTCTTTCTCCATGGTTGTCTTCCTTTTTTTCGTTGATATTGGGCTCTAAAAAAATACAGCGACTGATACAGCGGACGTCGTTATCCCGTATGTCTTTGTGTGAAAGTACAGCTGGTAGAAGCAAAATTACGTTCGGCAACGATCGAGCTGCTGGTACAATAGTACGTCACTATTTGGCGCATGCTTCACGGGGTCGAACGTCATCTTTTTGTTGTCCTTCTTCTTTTATTAGCCTGGCAACGACATCTTTGCTTACGTTAAAGCCAGCTTTTCGTCAGGATTTTACTGAGCTTGCTGATTTGTCAGTACAAGTGTACAACAAAGGCAGGGCTGTGAAGCTTTTGCTTCAACAAAGAACGTCGTTTACTGAAACTAAATGCAGGAAGCGACCCCTGGAGCTTCTCTGGTCACGTGTGTGCCAGAGAAGGTATGGAAGAAAGCCAGAAGGCGTTCGGCGAAAGAAAAAGGCCAAAAAAGGTCGAGTCAAAGCGTCGTTAGGAGGTTCTAAACAGGTCGCGCGTTTCAGAAACAGCATTCCCCATAGGGGCAAACGGGTCAAAAGTGACTGCCAGCCATTCGCGCAGCCTGGTGAAGCTATTAGTAGTTAAAGTAATTCACGCTTACGAAGGAATCTCTGCGCATGCCAGATGCGAAGAGAAAAAGCTTGTCACTGTCGGCAAAGACGTTTCTTAGACGAATCACTCAGAACGTGCCTCATTTAGTCGGCGTTGTCGGGAGCTCTGTAAGAGCGACACGAAGTCGTGTTTAGCGCCTCGGGAGACGGCGCGTCATTTACCTCCAGCGAATGAGACGTAAATTCTCAGAAACTGCAGCTTGCTTCGCTGTGAGTGCTGTTGATGTCTCGACAATTAATGTGAATATTTGTAGTGCGTTTCACACACAGCGTCTAATGCACGCGCTACCGACGAAATCTCTATAGTGTTTTCATATATATGTATTATTCCGCGCGTTATGTGGAGCTTTTTCTTCTATTACCTGCGATGCTTTCGACAAATAATGAATGTTCTTTGTCATTAACAACCATATATTTAGCTAGAAAACACAAGAATACATGAAATCAACTTTTTTTGTGTGTTTCTTGCTGTGCTTATTGTATCATGCGCTCGAAAACTTGAGTTGAGGTGTCCTTACCACTGCTCGCAAAGGCGTATCACGCCACTAATACGAAGAGAAATATGTTGACATCTATGACCATCTGTCAAGCAATAAGGCGGGTTCATTGACATTCAAGCGTCAGATGCAGCCTAGTATAAAATCGCATGACGCATAAATGTACGTTTTTTTTTTTTGTATGCGATCCAATACTTTCGGGTTGCGAAACATTATATATAACTTCGCTAGCCTTCGCAAGGCGCCCTTCTATGTGTGGAACAGCGTAATGGAAAAGTTCATATAGACTTTCGAAAAAGATTAACTCTCGTAGATCTCTGTGTCATTTCCTCTGTATCATTAACGAATACTATAGCGCGACAAAAGCGTAAATGAGGAGAGAAAAGACAGACAGGCACAGGCTCGCATTTTGGCCATTAATTATAGGAAAAGTGATTGTAAACATTGCTTTGATAGAACAGAAATATTGCCTTGCCACAGAGACCAGTGCTCACGGGAAATCATGAGGGTGTTCCGCATGTCACTAGAAGGTGACAAGTCAGCCTTCGTAGGCACTATCGGGTGCAGAAGTGACCATACCTCACGGATAGCTTACGTCACGTTCACGTCTCATCGGCCACATATGCTGTTGTTTCTTTGGTCACCTTTCGTATGCGCGATGGTTTGTTTTCTTAGTTTTTCCTCTTTCTATTTGTTTTTTCTTCGCTTCTTTTCGGAATAAAATTTGAGTTGCGAGCAGCGCTGTAGTATATCTTTCATTCTCGTTTTTGTTGCGCTAGTATCCGTTCGTTTAGGAACACTAAACAGGTCTGTCTAGTGTTCCTTTTTTGTGACAAGTGGATATTCTACCACATAGCCTGGCGTCTGCTTGAGAGTACAGTGAGAATAACTCCCTCTGTTTTGAAATGTAGTGAAAGTACTTTTTATGCTTTATAAAGACATGCGTCCTGTGTACATGCTTCACAGTACAACATGAAACATTGCAGTGATAACGTGCGATACAAGCGTACATCGGGGCATCTGAACCTGTGATTACCATAACGACTTCATGGTTAAAAAGCCGTTCACCCACTACACAACGCACACACGTTACTGCGCGTATTCTCTTAACATCCGCGTAGTGGTCGCATAGCAAGTCCGAAAAGATTTCATGCACTTTGTGTTTGAAGTACGCACTATAGGGACAGCATATCGCTATCGCGTTCAGCTCTTAAAAGACGAAGCTCACAGATTATCTAATTTGCCGTTTTAAAAAGACAGAGCGTGTGGACACGATCACAAGAAGAAGGCTGTGACACCTCAAACGCTGCGAACATGTGAATATTTGATTGAAATAAATCGTCGCGGAATTTCCAAACTGTCTACAATGAATCAGGACACCACACACGCTTTTGTGGTGCCCTGACTTCGATATTTCGTCCGTGTTTGAACGCCCACTCCTCTTCGAAACAATTTGTAGCAGTTTCATTCAGTTTTTCACTCATGTGTTGAAACTGTGATTTTTTTTCAGGGGCTAAGCTCCTTTCAGTCTGACCTTGTCACTACTCACGCGTAACCGAGAGAAAAAGAGACGAGAAAGAAGGCAAGAGAAGTGGATGACCATTTCTCGTCTCATATCCTAGATGGCGTTATTCTGCCACTACTCTCCGAAGTTCCACTACTCTCCGACTAGCTGCTGCGTGCACTTTGCCTGAGTGCGCGGAGGACGAGTGCCTCTCTCAGTTTCCTGCATTGTCGCCGTACGTGGCGGATCATTGGTGAGGTATTGACGAAGCAGAGCGGCGAGCACGTTGACAAAACTTGCACTGGGCTTTCTTGGCTTGCGTCTCGTCGATGTTAGCCGCACGTCATCTGCATTCTCAAACGTGATCGAACGCATGCACGGACAGACAGACACACGGACGGATGGGCGGATGGACGTTTCGTACCACTAACTATCATTCACACGTGGATATGCTGTGATTTTTTTTTGTTTACTCGCAGTGAAGAAAACAAACTAATGGAAGGTTAAGCATGAGAGGATTAACGAATTCATGTTCTACTGCCTCTCCACGGGACCCATGTTTCGATAAACCTCTGGCGCCGCGTGCTTGACTGCTTTTTTTATTTTTTGTAAAGGTCCTTTTGAAGCGCACCGGGTTTTCTGCGATGGGCATGAACCCTGTACTTGGGTCCGCGAAAACACATCTACCGCTGTAGACACGCAATAAGAAAGAAGTGCGGTGTACAACATCCCGTCAGAAAAACGGCTGATGCATGCGTACACTGTGGCTAAATTTGGTTGGATTAAGACAACTACAAAGCTCTCTAAACCACTCGTCCGTTGAGATCCCGCCGGTTTACGTGAAACTAAGCCTTTGGCGAGTAACTCGTGGGTAACAACATGCGGGAATCCTTGTTTATATCGAGTAGACGGATTTGTGGTGTTTAAGTGTATAGGCAAGTATCTGTGTGCGTGCATTGCTGTACCTCTGCGAGAGCAGATTAATCCTCCGCAAACATCGTTCAGGGAAGCCGGTGAAGAAGACAAGAAACTTTTCTTTAAGCATTAACAAACGTACCTTGATGAGGCGGGCAGGTAGAAGAGGATTGGTAACAAAGGAAGAATGGGAGGAAGATTACCATTAGGTATAATTAAACCGGAGCAAAAACCATTTCGCCGGTTTGCTATTGCAGGAACGCGGACTTGTATAAATAAAACACGCGCACGGCAGTGTGCTCTCCTGTGTATAAAATTCACAGGCAGATGAGCGGCGCACTTTACCTGTCATGGACTGAGAAAAACAGTGTTAGTGTTTTCATTAAACCCAATATTAAGCATATGATTCTTTCAGAACGTCCACAGCGTGATGAAGCTCATGAAGGTTATAACTGCTGGGCTTTTACGAGCCAAAACTGTGATCTGATTGCGAGACACTGCAGTGAAGTGGACCGGAATTTCGACTATCTGTTTAAACATAGAAGTATACACCGACCTATAGCATTTCGCCACCATCGAAAATGCGTCCGGCGCGGCTGGGATTCTATTCTGCGACCTTAGGTGAGAAGTCGATTTACTATTTTGTATATACACACAATGTCACAATATCTACAAGACCACCATGAAAGTAAAACCAGCCGTGCAAATATTCACTAGGTCCTTCATAGAATAACTGTAGAATAAATGCATACCTATATCATAGTTTTTGTACTTATAGACATACGATACAGAGCGAAACTGAAGTAATCGCCCAGCACGCTGGCGAAACGATGATGTTGCTGTGCTACCAGTTTATCGATACTGGCAATACTGATAAATTTGCAGTGTCAGGGTTCCCACGTATCGAAAAATTGAACCAACACCATACATTAAGGGGTGTGCGAATATTCTCAAGTTTCGAATAGCCAATCGAATAGCGTTATATTCGATTCGGTAGTGGTACGAAATGGCGAATACTCGAAATGCCGAATATTCTTTAACTGATAACTTTCGAACAATCGTTACTGACGGGAAAACCTGAAAGAAACAACGCGTTGGAAGAGCAAACTTTAGTTGGTGAATTACCAAGGCGCGCGTAATTCAAGCTTTCATGGGAATATCGAAGTGCTACACTCGCCAATAGATGAATGAACTTTTGCTTTAAACTCCACCTGTCACCGAAGGGACCATCCTCATTCCACTTATCAACGTGAAATTTATGATGTTCATTCACGAAATAACTTTTAGGTTTTATAGCGTTTCTGAAAAGATGATGACGAAGTAACACCTCCAGTACTGAAGTAAGTGTGTTATTCAAGTTACACCTAAGAAATGTGTCGAAACGCATGCATATAAGCGGTTAGAACCTCGAAAGCTCCTGGTCGCTGCATGCGGTACACGACCTTATTTCACTTTACATAAATTTGGCATCTTCGATGCTTAATTCTGACGTAATATGTTACGTTGTTAAATACTGTGGGTATTTGTTTGAAATAAAATGTTGCAGAACGTTAAGCATTTCGAAAAACTGTTCGACTAATATTCAATAGATATTCATATTCGATTCAAAACGTTCCTATTCATGTATATATACTGCTACTTACAGTTGCATACATTTATACGACAGCTGAGACGTCTAAAAGCCTAGATAAAAATTGCTCGAATGCAGAGGAGCAGTTTTCCAGGTGTTCTTCATGCGGGATTGCTTAAACCAGAGTGGACAAAAAGGCAACTTTGAGATGGCAGCGACCGAACCTATTACTTTCAAATTACGTGCTCGATGTTCTACCACCGATTGGGTAATGGTGACGGTTCTCATAGCATCCACTTTATTGGGTATATGTCAGCAATAAACCCTGGGATTATAAGTAATCGCCCCTCATTTAAATGACCGCAGGTATGAAATACTCTTAAACTTGAAGCACGTGCTAGCAGCGTGCTTTTTTAATAAGTGATAATGCTGACGGCATTGATTTCGCCTGACATGCATAGCGCCTTTCTACCTTCTTTTGCCTTCGCAATTTTGGCGCCTCTATGATCTATTCATACTGGCAAGTCTCTTCAATGCACGGAAATAAAAAAAATGGACACGCACTAAAAAAAAAACATGCCTGTATGAATACGTATAGAACCATCCCAAGCTTTCAATATGAGCCATATTTTAACAACCACTTCAGTGGGGGCCGGTATATGTTTGCGTATGAAACTTGTGTCAACTTGGGGCAAAATGAGAGCTAGATACATAGCTCATTAGACAAGCTGAACATTCTGCAGTCAGCATGTCTTGGCTTAACCTCAGCTAGTGTGCTTCTTTGCCGATCCTGTAAACACGTAGTGAATAGCATTGGAAAGATCGTGTCTCCCTACCTTACACCCGTCTCTATGGGAATTCTGTCACTTTCTTTATGGAGAACTATGGTGACTGTGAATCCACTGTATATTTCTTCAAGTATAATTATGTAGGGCTCGTCGATGCCCTGATTCAGTAGTGCCAGCATTACTGCTAATGTCTCGACTGAGTCAAACATCTTCTCGTAATCTATGTATGAAAGCTGCGTATAGGGGTTGGTTGTATTCTGCGCATTCTTTATTACAGGATGAATATGGTCTATTGTGGAGCAGCCTCTACAATATCCTGCTTGGTCCTTTGGTTGATTGAACTCTAATGTCGCCTTAATTATATTAGCTATTATTTTTGTAAATAGTTTGTAGCCAACAGACAGTAAGCTGTTAAGTCTTTAATTTGTCAACTGCTTGACACATTCTTTCTTATGAACTGAAACGATGTTGGCGTTCTTCCAAGATTCTGGTACCCTTCCCATCCAGAGAGAGACTTCGTATATAAGGTGGCTAACCAAGCTCATCATGGTTTATCTCAGGGGCAACTACTGGTTATAGCCTCGAGCTATATAGAGCCAAGAGTGGTATTACTACAACCACCTTTAAAGCAACGATTACCTTTCCACCACTTAGGATATCATGTATGCTTTTCATCTCTTCACTCAAAATATTAAAAATTTTTATATTAGCTGCGAAATGAATGTAGCACATCCACAAACTGCTTTACGAATTTACTTGTAGAACATCGAATCATTAGCACATAAGTTGTGGATACAAAAGACCCGAAATGTATACAGCACAAACATCAACTCTAAACCACACTCATTATGGAATGCAGAAGAATATATCCTACCACAAATCACCATGATCTCAAGCATCCTGGTGATATCAGAAAATTATAAAAGCCTTTCAGCTATCAAGAAACAGGAGTGATACTATAGAGCCGAGAATATTACATGCGCTGGCAGCAATGACACCCACTGGCCTTTGTGATAACAAGGATTTTTAGTACTTTCATTATATAAGCACGATGCGTGACATCACTGCAATTTATGACACGATCTATTCTTGCGTGTTCCAAACTGAACCTCGGTTGAAGTTTGCTTGTGCTGTCTACATCTCCATCTTTCGCAAACGAATCTTATGCGTTTCTCTATTATAGTTATGCGCCAACCTGCCCAAGTTGCATTGATTGTACAACAGGATGTTTTGTACTAGAAAAAAAAAGTGATCACCACATTTTGGTGTCCCAAAAATTGTGGCTAAACATAAGAGCGGCTCCATGCTTTAGAAACAGATGTAATTTAAATGATATTCTTGTGATTGGCTCAGTGCACTGTTGTAAGAATTTTTCAATGTTATTCTAATGCATGCTATTTGTAGAACTAGCCATATAACCGTAGAATGTTACAAAGTTAACCTTCAGCTGTTAAGTGTTACTGTTAAATCCCGAGCCAGTGCCCCCCCCCCCCCCTCCTTCGTTCTCAAAACTTGAAATTTAAGACAATGACGAAGCAAGCGTCCTATACACTTTCCTCACATGACTTCACCATTTTCGAAATGGTGAATCTATGCCAACTCAATAAAGCCCTTTACTAAAATCATGGGTGAGCATTTTAAAATTTTTAGTGGCTCATCCTCCGCCATATGAAATTTTGATCTGGACCAACTAAGGGCGACCACTCCAAATCTTGTTGAATTACTTTTCACTGAAGGGGAGGAGAGAGGGAGTGGCACTTGTGCTATCATTACCTTTCCGTATTGCTTTTTTTTCAATTTTCTGTTTAATTGTACCCAAAATCTGAAAAAAATTGGCTGCTGCTCCACTCAGTCTTGCCTGCGTGTACGTAACGAGAGGTACGATTCGTGTCCTGTTTATTGCATCCATCTCCACCTTGATAATCTAGCTTGTTGCCTCCTCTCGGTTTTGTTCAGGCCGACAAGACTAGCTTCTTTCCGTCACTGCGACTCATTTTAATATCTGCCGACGAATCCCACCAAGCCGCTTTCTCTGTATGTATGATGCAACGCCGGTCACGAGAACGTGTTGTTGGGCTATTTGGTTCATGCTAAACCCCTTTAGATGGAAAAAGAAGGAACAGGATAGAAGATTCTTCCTTTGTTAAGTTTGAACAGTCACAGTGCGACTGAACATGGTCAGGGTTCTACACACACGAGACACACAACACTGACTTTCAAATGAAAAATGCCGTTTCATCCGGCTCCTCCTCTGTTGTTATGCCAGATGGCACGGGTGAGTGGCGCTGCCTGCTGAGGCGGTTGCTAGGTCATGGCTCACTCTCAGTGTGGCCATGAACCGCAGCGAAATGGCAATAAGGCCAATGTAGCTTGCACTACAAAAGTTACAGCAGTGCCATGAAATGATGCACAAAAGCGGACTGTACTTCCCAATGGTATCTTTTCCTCACACACCAGTTTTGAGGAACTCAATTTCTGCCTGAATTTTCATTCACTTCAAAGATTCATGTGTTTCCTATGCAAAGCCAATAGCAGCTAGAATTTCTAAATGTGCTAGCTTGAACTGGGAAACCTGGTAATTATAATAATGTCCCTGCACGAAGTTTAGCAAATATAAAAAGAAACACCTACAAATATATAAGCTCAGTTTCTCTTGTAGCAACTTGTGCTTGACAAGACAGCTACGAAATTGTGGGTCAAATCAAGTTGAGACAAAGCAAACAATTTATTAAAAAGTTCCAGCTACAGATGGAATTTGTAGGCAGCAAACATTTCCTTGTTCTGGTGGGAGTGGCTGAATGAATGATCGTTACATCTTGATCACATTTGCATTGAACTGCTAGACATGAGGATTTCAGCTACTAGAGTACTATTTTTTCAGCTGGACTGCCACACATTTGCGTGACTAATGCTGCTGCTTCTTCATTAACATTCTGTTTGTAAAGATGCACAATGCTATGCTCAAAGTAAATCTTTCAATCTACCACAGCCTTTTTGATCACCGCTAGCTATGGACAATCAGAAAATATTTTGTTTATGAAGCTGTGTGGCATATATGCCTATTTCTGAACATCACGCAACATACTGACATATTGAGCTTGTAAAGGATGCGAACACCAATGCCATTTAAGCATTTCTTATATTGATGCTGCCTCGTGCTTCCAACTCGTACTTTGACAAAAGTTCGGTTTCTTCGGCGCTCACACACTTCACTTAGAAAATGCTTTGTAGAATGCGCTCTCGAGAGTGCGAAAACATTTTAACGCTTCTTCGCCACAGTCGTTATGACAAATATAAAAGACGGATAGTGTCGAGTGCCTTTAAAGCATTGCAGGTTTGACATGACTCGTTGCGTTTGACCAGTTAGTCACCTGCCTGCCGCTCTTCTGTCTCGTCGACAGTGTCACGAGGCTCCAGCTTTACTACCACATCCTTCAGCACAGGCTCTTCAGTCCGTCCAGACAAAGCTGTCCAGCAGAACGTTCCCAGTGTCCACTGCATGTCCTGCCGCGTCACCTTGTTTTGGTTCGGCAGCAGCCGAGTGCGACAGGATGCAACCATGGAAGCCCCAATCTTTGAATGCGGTCCTAATGATGTCCTGCTTCAGACAGTCCCACGACATGGTGATCAAGGACATGGCGAAAAGGAGCGTAGGCCTCGCCTCCTCCAGCTGACCGTTCAGTACGGTGAACCTCCTTAACAGGAATGTTCGATAGAGTTGCTTGAAATGTTTCAGTATGCTCACGTCCGACGAATTCCGGCTGCTCATGCTTGAGCATCTGAGCGAGAACAGGCGAGTGTTCTTGAAGTCGCTACTGACGGCTTCCGCCACATCTGGGGTCAGGAAGACGGCGACCACGCGTTTCCCGGCACGCATGCGTCTGTCTAGGACATCCAGGTACTGCTCTAATGCGCCCACAGGCATCCGCGAGAGGTCCTCCGTGCTGGCAAGGTACACGCAAGGTGGGCTGCAAAGGTTTCGTAGGTTCTTCGGGTCAATGCGGCGTCCCACGACCCGCGGAGCCAGGTTGTCCGAGCAGTCTTCGTTTACGCCCAGAATGACGCCGACACGCTGCCCGACCACCGCCAGCGTGGTTGGCGACCAGGGATCCCCGTCCGAATCAGGCTTTACGAGGTCGGAAAGGAAGGAGCGCACAGTAGAGTTGAGTGCAACCGATGACGTAGACGTTGCGCGGATGGTACTGCTCTCTGGCGTCAAGGTACGCGAGGAAGTCCTCTGGTTCCCTCCGGGTCCTTTCGCTGGAGACGGCGGCTCGCTGCTTCGCCGAAGACAGCCGCTCGCAGCGACCTAAGCCGAAACCCTTCCTGAAGCGCCACAGCCAGCCGTTGCTCGCGGTGAAGTCATCGATGCCCATGCTGAGAGCCACGGCTTGGGCAGTCTCTCGCACTTCCTGCGCGGTGGGCGCTTCAGCCACGTTACTCAACCAGGTTCACATGAAGTCCTCGAGGTTCTTGTGTTGCCCCGACTTCGTCGCACGGCAGGCCAGGCCGGAGCGTTGGACATCGGCCTCGATACGTTCGCGCTTCCCAACCACGGTAACCAGCGTGTACACGGGAATGTCCAGTTGCCGGCCAGCACTCGCCGCTTGCTTGTCGGGTTCTCGTCGACGAATTTCAGTATCATGAGCTTTTCGTCGAGCCACAGCGAACGTCGTTCGAGCGACATTACTGGAGTATCCCTTGTTCAGGCGAATGAATGATACGGTGCCCCTTCTCAAAGCGCGCGCAAAACCATTTCACAAACTTGACTACAAGATCGCATTGGCTTGGTGTTGGCTTCGTTTGTCCTCGCGGATGCTTTTGAAGCCAACTTAAGGGCATTTTGAGCCGAAGTCGGTCAACGGCAGACTGCCCTTTTTGAAAGGTTCATCGCATGTGGTAGAAGCAAAGATAATGTTCTTCAATTGATGTGCCCTTTCTTATGCTTATTCATGGAGCGTACAGAGTGGATGAGTTGTTCTCAGTTCCGCGAAACTTAGTGGGGCTTGTTAGCGATACCGTGACGACAATAATTTCTCGCTGCAGGGATACGGGTGAGTGGTGTAGATAATGCGTATGTGTTTCTTACATAAACGTTCGGTTGGTCCAGACGTTCCCATACTTCATTAGGCCACTGTTCACACTCCTATGTTGCCTTTCGGTGGTGGTCTTGACTTGAAGCGACTTTAATTGCGCTTCGACAGGAATAGTGCACGTGTCGTAATATCTATGATGCTCTTTTAACTCATTGCTCTAACTTGCTCTAATGCAGGACCTGGTGAAGATGACAGTTGTAATAACAAATTACAGCATGATAGTAGAGCGATGCGATGTTAATGAAAGCCAAACTAGTGGGACGAAATGGCGTATTTGTCGTTTACGCATGGCACTCCAAGTTCCATGCTCTGTATTATACGTATTTGGGACCATAGCCTCTATACTTTCGGCTATGGTGGGACTTAGACGCTATCACTCTGAATACGAGATGATGAGTTTGCCCGCGCTTTATCTAGGCCGGTTTACGTTAGGGCGCACTTTAAGCGGAAGTGACTAAATATGGAGCAGCAGTGCCAGCCATTATCTCTCTTACTTAAAAAAAAAATGGAAGGGGGGGTGGGGAGAAAGGTACTCAAAAAATAAATAAACGCGGACTTTTGCCGTTGATTTTTGTGAATTATTGTAGTTACCGGAATTCAGATTACAGTGGGCACTCGTGCTGTGTCTTCGTTGAGGATGTGTATCTATTTCGTTGTATTTTTTAAAATGGTAACTTGGATGAGCTTTCAATCCATAGATTACTAACTGACAAAAGCATAAATTTTCACCTGACAGCTGCAAATTTGATGACTCCATTTCCAAGAGTGATTGTCACGTCAGTACTTCAGATATCTTTGCTCACTAGTAAATGTGCAAGACTGGATAATATTGAAGACAAGAATAGAGTGCCACAAGGTTAGAATACTGGCGCAGTGGAAGACTGCATGCACACAGAACAGTTAGGTGTGCCTGGTAAAACACTGTGTAGGCAAGTTAAAGGGATACTGAACAAAATTTTGCCACCAATATTTTCAGCCAAATTGATAGATTGGGTCCTTAAATCGATAGAGAGAACCTTCATTCCAAGCAGAAACTAAGGAAAAATATTGAATTGAATGCTTTTTTCACGAACTGTCGCGTCTAGCAGCAGGGCCACGAACTAGAGGATGTGACGTTGGGTGACGTCAAACTCACCATAAACTGGCAAGCCAACAATGCCAGCCATCGCCCGCATCTCTAGACTCCCTTATCTTCCAATTCGGTTCCCAGAACCGGTATGAACAGCAACAGCAGCGAACAACGCATCTGGCAAAGGCAAAGCAGCAGCGCTTCTGTAAAAGAAAAAGAGGAGAAGGAAAGGACAGCTTGAGAAAAGGAAGAGGAGGACAAGAACACGTGAACCTTGCATGCACCTCGGTGAGTTCGCCGTCGCGCGCTCACAATCCATTAAAAACACAACGAACTGTTCAAAAATACGGGGAAGAAACTCAGTTTATTGGAACAGTAGCATCTTTCAAGTTTCGTCAGTTATTTCAATTTTTGTTCAGTATCCCTTCAAAGAACCCCAGGTGGTCGAAATTCCCGGAGTCCTCCACTATGGCGTCTCTCATAATTATGTGGTAATTTTGGGAGGCTAAACCCCATATCAATCAATCAATCATCAATCAAAACTGTGTAGGCATGGTTCCATTGATTATGACAGTTTTCAGTGATGTTTTGATTGCAATACAGGTCACAGCAGGTACTGTGCTCTCTCCAATTTTTTTGTATGAGTGGTGATACAATACCTAATTCCTCTGTTCACAAGTGCTGATTCATGTATTTGTGTCCTTACGTTGAGATGTTGCGGTACATAGTACCAGTTCCATTTGTGCAGGGAAGTCTCCAGGGTGAACCAGTTCTAGACCGGCTTCAATGCACTACCAAGTGCCTCATCAAACTGCTGTGAGGAATTCGATTTCAAAGCACTCATTCAAATAGTTAAAGGTAAAGTCCAATATGCTGAATAGTTTGACTGCAGACCACGTTGTGTATGTGTGTAGCTCCTACGAAGGATTTCCCAGCGTGCACTTGGAATTGTGAACTACTCAGTGCTGCTTCAAGGAGTGTTGAGGCAAAATATTGAAGGCGAGATAACCTGTAGGATAGACCTATGGGGACACACACGCAGCATCTGTGAATTATCAACAGGTAAAATTAGCAAGAAATATAGTAGGTATTGCTTTGTTATTTATTACATCTGGAAATTTTTTTGCATCTGCACTCTTCATCTGGAACATGAAGTGTATAAACTGCAAAGTACTCTGTGGTAAAACACTCATGGTCTTGCAAGAAAAGTTCTTGGCAGATCATGAGATGGCACCTAAGTGAAATTCTGAGCAGTGACGCTCGCTGAAAGCAGCAAAGACTGAACATGAATTGCAGCTTCTCAACAAGAGTGAAATAACATGTGGGAGCTATTAGCAGTGTAGTAGGTGATGGTCTTAAATGTGAAGCGTGAGGGATTGATATGGACATATGAATCCCTCGCGCTTTATTTTATCAGTATGGGCTCTGCCTCTCACTGTCATGCTGAAGGAACAGAAGTGGCACAAAATGATTCTAAACATAAACGGGCACAGTCACTCCTCTGGCTTCGTAAAACAACGTCACTTTACCGTAGGCATCTTTTTTTGAGATGAGGCTAGGATGTTGAACAGGCACCAGCCATTGTTTTAGATAAGCCAAGCTTTTCAAAACGTGTTCAGTCATATTTTTATGAAGTTTGGCTGCACTGGTTGTATGATTAGTACATTTTTCATTGTGATAATAATTATATGAACCTTACAGCATGTTCTTGCTGTCACTGATGTCCCGTGTAAAGATAAAATCAATAACAACGTCCTACTGCATGGTATATTCTGTGTGGATTAAGACATGCGATGCCTCCTGATGAATAGTTCTGAAGTAGAAAGAAAATGCAGTGGCTGTCTTTTGTAGAGCAAAAGGCACGTGGATTACAGGAGCCGGGGAGGGGGACTGAAGTAAAGAGGAGGCACTGCGTGCTTCTGTTGGGAAGTGTGTATACTTTGACTGACAGGGCTCCTTAGATCTTTTGACTGACACTCACAGTTGCTTCCTAGATCTTTAGAGGGGCCGACCAGATGGCTTGCATCTTTGTACATGCCATGCTCGTATTGAAAAGCTTACATTGAAGTCATACGCAGCACCGTGGTCACATAACATTTCGCTATCCAGTTTGATAGAGTGATTTTGCTATACTACTGTAGAACCTCTTGTATTATTTTGTGCTACCCTAGAACCTCAAGTGCCATTTACTATTTGCTTTCAACTTACATCTTTTACTCGTTTAGTTACAGGTTCATGGGACTGAGACCACTAGTGCTGAAAATTTTACCGACACAGGAAATGTGTAGCTTCAGATTGCTCTCTGCGCCTTCTTTTCGACCAATGGAGCAAACATCAGGGACATTTAGTCTGACCATAATGCTCTTGGGAACCTGAGAGGTACGATCTAAAAATTGTGTCTATTCATTTGTCACTGAAGCCTGTATGTTTCCCCTTGTTGGCTCCACCGATTTGAAATTTTCACTGCTACTGTCTTAGTTTACATCCACATATAGTGTGGGAGGTGTTGTTCTGCTAAACTGGGAACTTGCACTAAGCTGGAAGCCTAGTCAAGCTCACAGGAGCGTTTTCTTGCCATGCCCTTCTACTTGCTGAAGTGGAACATAAAATGATTGATGAATTTATTAATGTATTGATTCATTGATTGACTGGTGAACATGACGGTGCTTAGCTGCTGCATTTTCAGGGCAGGCAAATGCAAGAGTACCCGTGAGCTTAGGTGTGTACCCGTAAAAGCCCTCAGCCATCAAAAGTAACCCAACGTCACCCTGTACAGCGTTCCTCATGAATATACCATACCATTGACACAGAACCTCAGAATGTAGTGGTTATTTCCTTTTGTTGTGTCCTTGCAAAAGAGTTGATCCTAATCTGATTTTCCAGTTCTTGCCCTTTTGTTACTTGCAGACTGCATTAGCACAGTACTCGAAAGAAGAGAGTCTAATATTTGCGGGACTGTGTACGGTGCTGTTGTCATGATCTCTGCAGCACACTGAACTATAACGTTCTCTTCGAAACCTTTTGTGTATTGCTTTGATGCGCTTGTGTTAAAATTGTAAAGAATTTTTTATTATTAATATTATTTTGTATTGATGCTGGACCGCCTGTGCCCCTGCCAGTGCTCTGCTTGGTGATACCGCAAACACTTCGTGTATTTCTGGAAACATTCATGCTAAAAGTTAAACAGCACTATCTTGGCCGAGGCTGTCAAAGAGGGCACTTATTTTGAAAGGAACTATTTGTGCTGTGGAGAAAAAGTGACTGAAGTTTCATTTGGAAATCCTAATTATACGTACAACAGTTATCACCACAGTGTAAGAAAAGTAATTTAGGTGTAGACACTCCGCCTGAAGGAGCGTCCAAATAATGTTCACTATTTTCAGTCCCTTTAGGCCCCCTCGTCGCCTTCCACGTGACCGCAGCCGTCATATGTACTATAAATGACGAACTGCACACGTAGCATCCGTAACGGTGTTGCGTGTGGGAGAACACCGAAGAGGCAACTACAGTGTTCGCCACACTAGTGTTTCTCGGTCGCTCAAAAGCAGCATGCGTTCCTAGTGTTAGTTGCTAGCGCACATGGTGCTTTAAAAAGATGCACAAGGAGAACAAAGAAGTGGAACCCACGTCTGCCTCATCGCGCTGAGTCCCTTCAGGCCCCCATGTGGTAGCACCCCTTGGTTTTTGTGCCAGGATGCTGCAGCCAGTCCATGTACTAAAATCAAACATTATCTGGATGCGGTCTCCATTTTGTCGGGCAGAGAGTGTACACTCCCGAATAATTTTCTTACACCGTGGTTATTACACATTTACTTTAGTGAGCTTTACTGCAATTCAGCGGCTTTATGCGACGAAGCATACCGCTAGCAGGAAGAACTTTCACGCAGGAAAACATGATCGTACTACCTGTCCCAAATGAGCCTTCACAACGCCAAGCATCGGTCACGGCACAAACACCTTTTCACAATAGCATTCACCCTTGCACTAAAAAAGGCACCTCTCCAAACGAGCTCACATGGAAAACCTGGAATGTGTGAGCAGTTGGAGATATCATGCAATTTCGTGCAAGATGGCTACAGCCAACTAAAGGTTCATAAAGGACTTTGCACTTTCCTCTGTGTACTGTGAAAAAGTGACTTAAATAAAAAAAGCTTGAAAGCCAGGCACAAGCCAATATAAAGCATGTGGAGGTAAGGGACATTGAGTTTGCTACAGTATTTAATAAAGGGAGCTCTGGCACTGTGATAATTTGGCCACTATGGAAATTATGGGCAGTACAATAAACCTCATTGTAGCGAAGTTCATCTTACTCCAGGATAAGTTCGTTATATACAATATTTCAATATATCTGGGTTTGTTGTACAGTTGAATGTCATTAATTCAAACACGGTTAATTCGAACTTCCCGTTAATTCGAACTCACGCTGAGGTTTCGTCAAAGCTGTGTGTATTCCAACGGGGGAAAACGCCCTGTAAATCGAACTTGCGAGAACTTGCCACGGTTAATTCGGACATACTGCCCTCCGAAAATGCTCTCAGCACCACACTCTACCCACGGCATCACCTCCCACATCTCAACGCTGCCTGCAAAGGAAAAGAAAAGTAAAGAAAAAGCCACAATGGAATGTTTGCTCTCTCTCAAATGCCGATATGCAACGTGCCTGTGCCACGCTTCTCCCTTTTCCATCCCTGTCACGTAAAGACCCTTCTCTTTTCAATACCGCGTGCAAAAAGAGAGAAAGAGAGGGGAAAAAAGACGGCTGTCGCGGAGTGTTGGCTCTCACACGCCAGTGCCAGTGCCTCTTTGTCGTCCCTGCTACGTAGACCCTTCTCCTCTCAACGACGTGCAGGAAGAGAGCAAAAAAAAAAAAAAAAAAGCTGCAATGGAATGGTGGTTCTCTCTCAAATGTCGATCTGCTTCTCTCCTCGTGGAGACGCTCCTCCTTTCTTGTGATGTGCTGGGCACGCTGAGGCTGCTTAGTGGAGACCCAGTCGTTGTTGTCGTCTATAGAGTGTGTCGCGTGCAACTTCTTTTGCTAGGAGAATGCTGATGCCGAAGTAGAAATGCTTTGCAAGCTGTGTGCGAAATTGACTCGCTGCAAGGCAAACGTGTGCAGACGCGCATCACGAATTACTTCAATTAATCACCGATGTCCTGTGATTTGTGAATAAATGTAAGTCTTCAAAAACTTCCCCTCGTGTGTTAGCTCAATGCACATGCGCCACTGCATGGTGAGCCCTCCGTTCTGTTAGCTTTCATTAATTCCAACTTCTTTTAAACTGAACAAATTTTCGGGCCCCTTCGAGTTCGAGTTATCGAAATTTGACTGTATTAAGGTATGAGTGTACATTCAATTGCTTAATATTCGTGCCTGTTGCTTCCAATGTACTTGTAACTTTGCCTATTGCTGCGTTTTTGAGTTTGTTTTGGATAAAAGAATGGATCATTGGGGACTTTGTGAGCTGATTTGAATTGGCGAGTCTGAAAAGGTTAAGGCGCTGAAGTGGAACTGCTGAAGAGTTGCTGAACTTTAATCGCCGACAATTATGAATAAGTTACTTCATTAACGTGTAATTCTTTGCAACTTCCACATTTGGGAAGTTCTAGCAGAAGGTTGCATACCATGATAAGCAAGGGAATTAATTTTCACTGTCATTTTTTCTGCAGAACACGCTGCAGGTGACACGGTCCGACCATGACGTCAAAGAGCTGCTGAACAATGAGGAGCATCAGCTCCTTATGCAGCTCAAGGAATTACCCTGCGAAAACTACACCCACCATCACGTCCTTGACATGGAGGCCAGCAACGTGGCTGCGGCACAGGCCGCTGCCGAGACCAATCACGCCTGTGCCACCCACCAGGCTCCCGGCATCGTGAAGTGGACCAGACAAAAATGAAGCTACCTGTGACAAGTCAAGGTCTGCACATTCTTTTCATGATACCACAAACCCTACCTTATTGAGCCACACTTCATGGGAAGCCATTCAATAGTTGTCTATGTTCTACTCACATCTGTGAATTAGGTGCATCAAGGATTACTTCACAGGAGCTGCATTGCCAATCACATAATACAGTTGAACCCATTTATGAGAGACACTGGTGTAAGAAACAAATGGGTGTAAGGGACACCAGTTTGTCTACCGCAAAATAAGGGTTGATCAGACCCTGCGTTCGTTCATGGGTCCATCCATGCATCTGTCTGTGTCCGTTCGTTCCATCTATTGAACACTCCAATCCCATTATCTCGCATTTTTTTATCATATCCCCATATAGAAGCACGCCATGTTGACCTTCCAACAACTAAACGAAAGGTGCACACACCACACTTTCTTACGCTTGCGCTTCGAGTCTACTTCCCATCTCACCACCTTGAGTTCATGGTTTATACATATGGTTCACTGTATTGGGCACTGCGGCCCACTGCCGCTACACCTTTCTAAAACAGAGGTTA
>NW_023611320.1:0-126100 GCF_013339725.1 Rhipicephalus microplus
GCCACAATTATTTGCTCGTTTTTGAAGTAAAATATGCAGGACTGACTGCGGGTCACAAAAAATGGTCGCATTTCCACGGAGTAAATGATGGAGAGTGGGGCGAAGCATTCGTCCGTCCATGCGTCCGTCTGTGTGACCGTCCATGCGTCTGTTCGTGCGCCCATCCCGGCGTTAGTTCATGCATCCGCCCCTGCGTTCGTTCATGCGTCCATCCATGCATCTGTCTGTGTGTCCGTTCGTCCATCTATTGAACACTCCAAGTCCCATTATCTCGCATTTTTTTATCATATATTCCCCATATAGAAGCACCGCCATTCAGTGGACATTCCAACAACTAAACGAAAGGTGGCACACACACACTTTCTTACGGCTTGCGCTTCGAGTCTACTTCCCATCTTCAACCACCTTGAGTTCATGGTTTATACTATATGGTTCACTGTATTGGGCACTGCGGCCCACTGCTCGCTAAACCTTTCTAAAACCAAGGAGGTTACGCCCAGCGATTATAACGTAGCAACCTTTTCCTGTCAGATAGTGCTCAATGTACATGCCAGTGGCTGCTAATGTGAAATGAGAGACAGGAGGATTCAGCTTTTAATTTCTTGCGGCTTGCGCTTCGTATCTGCTTCCCCCTTTAACCACCTCGAATTCATTCATGGTATATACTAGTTCATTGTATTCATGGCGCTGCGGCTCAACGCTCGCTAAACCTTTCTAAAACTAAGGAGGTTACACCCAGCGAGTATAATGTAGCAACCCTTTCTTGTCCGATAGTGCTCAATGTACATGCCAATGGCTGCTAATGGGGATCGCAGCGTGCACGTTGACTAAAAGCCGAATGCTCCTGTCTCTCATTCCTTATTAGCAGCCATTGGCATGTACATTGAGCACTATTTTTATTGTTAAACAACGCACACAAGGAATCTCTCACCGGCACCACCTTGGAGGTCAAATGTTATACCTATTTAGGGTATGTGCTACTGGTGCTTACGTACTACGAGGGACGCCCATGCCACGGCATAAGAAGCTTCGCGCCTAAAAAATAAAGTCATTCTTACATCATGCAGTTACTGTCTTTCTACGGTGCTCACGACCTGAGCTTTGTTGTTTTGCCTGCAAGATACTTGAAATGATGAAAGCTGAACATAAATTCACTGCTACAAATTTCAAGGTTTTACGTAGAAGCAAACTTTCTTTTTTCACAATGTTTAGTTACAGTTTTAGGAAAAACATTCCATGTAGTAGGTTTCTCGCTTGATTACTAAAAAATTTACTTTCATATTATAGGACACCAAAAACACGGGCTGTGTGAAGTGCAAGTTTACATTTTATGACTCGCACTGTGTGATATAGCTTTTAAAAGGAGAAAACACAAAAAATAGATCTCACTCAGTTTTACCTAATGTGCTTTTCTGTCGAACCAATGAACGTGACATCGTATCGAACAGCAGTTTCGGAAACACCAAAAAGATTCAAAATCTATTGAACCAGAGATGCCACTTAGGGATCTCTTCCAGTTTACAAAGTTTGTCTTATATTATGGTTGACTTCGCTGGGGTACCCAAACAAACAATAATTAGGTAGTCGTAGTTTTGCTGTATTGATGAAGTAATCAATGAAATACTCACAAATCAGATTGTCATGCACAAACATTAAAAACGTTTTTTAACCTTGGTTAATACACGCGCCTTACTGAAACGTGCTTTATCGGGCACAAAAAAATTCTAAAATTATAGTGATTTACCAGTATATTACGCAGAAAACCTGTGTCGACAGATTTTATGTAGATGGTTAGACCTTACTGGGTAGCATTTTGTGTAACTTGATTTCAGAACTCAGTCTGCCTTCCTGTAACCGCACTTTCCCAGTTTGATTACTGATGTGTGACTGGGCGTTGTGCATTGTCATATTACAGAATATGTGGCGTACGTGCCACAGCATCTAAAACTATATTGTTATGTGGCGGCACTCTGTATTGTGTTCTTCTTCATGGTATGCGAATAGACTTATAGAAACTCTGCTTAGCTGTTTCTTTCATGATGTATTTGTTACTTGCTTTGCTCTTCACAATTGTGAAAAACAGTTTCCGCTGCTTTACAAAAGCCGCAGCACTTCGTCAATATCATAGAAAGTTAGAAAAATACCGCACTAACAAAAAAAACATACGTGTAAACCCTGGACAAATGGGAACAAGCAACTACAACACTTATTAGCTGGCGCTCGTTCTGTGTACACCCATGTGTACTTTTTCTGCAGTCTTCTTTGTGTTTGAGCAATCGCTGCAAAGGTCCTCTATGGGCTACTGATTGGCCCTTCCGTCTAGCTTGTATCTCCCTCCATTCGCAAACGTTAAAAATGTTGCGAGTGAGGAGACCGTCGTATAGTCTATTGCCTCAAGCGAATTTTCCGATGAAAGCACAACACGCGCTAGTCTTCCTTCTAAAAAAAGCACATGCACTCAGGTGACAACGTCCTGTATACCCCAGTACAGGATGGAGGTGCGCATCTCAACTCTAATGAAGAAAAAAATGAATTAGTTGTATTTCAACCTTCAGGAGTAAAAACCACACATGACAAGGGGGGTAGATAGTAAGGTATCTATTAAACCACGACGGCTGAAGAACAAAAGTTTTTAATGGAAATAGCAAGTTCGAAACACGTTTTAGAAAATGCTCATTTGAGGCAATCATAAATAACTCAATGTGAATATGTTCCATATGGGAGGCTGATAAAAGCCCCTGTACCAGACATATAGCGTTACGGTCATTCCTATACAAACGCCACTCAAACAACCTAAGCAACAATGCAAAACCCACTTGCAGCCAAGTGAAGCAGCGAAGCACTTCGGCTTTTCTAGCTAGAGTTTCATTCTTTTCATTGACGTGGCCGCTGCTGTGAGCAGTGGCCTTCGTGCAATCTATAGCTTGAGTGCAGACTTTGTCATAACATGTGACGTTTAACTTCCCAAAACCACCTTATGATCACGAGGGACGTCATGGTGGAGGGCTCCGGAAATTACGACGGTTCGTTAACGTGCTACCAAATCTGGGCACACGGGCCTACAGCATTATCGCCTCCATGGAAAATGCAGGGGCGCCGCAGCCGCGATTCGATTCCGTGGCCTGAGGATCAGCAGCCAAGTAGCTTAACCTCTAGACGGTCATGGCAAAGCTCTGTGGTCCACTTCACAAATACCTCTTTCAATAGGAGTGATTTTTCGACTCCTCCAAAATAACACTCGCACCCACGGAACGTTCATGCAAAGTTAGAAGAAGCCGCCTTTCCACGACGCTCTACAGCTACATACGCGTGCCGTGCAAAGTAGCCCACGAACTTTAAACTTGCTGTTCGAATATCCTTGTCATACAAAGGACAATGTGAAACCGCAGGCAAGTATTTGCACGTTTATCTTGCCGCAGGCAAAATGAATGTGCGAAGGCATATCTACTGCAAAGTTAGCAATATCTTAAGCTGACTAGTCTATGTACGAAAGCTACGAGTGACCGCACAATCAAGGCTATTTCGGCGAAGGCATGTTGAAAACTTTCAGGGAAACTTTATTATTAACGGCGTCAGACTATGTGTTCAAGCGCGACTTGATATGAGTCCCTCGACCATTGTACATCGCGTCGTCGTAATATTATATATAAAGACTAGCTGCGCAATTTATTTTTCATTATAGGTACTTGTTTTACATGGCTTGTTTAACTCAGCGGCAAGACCATTACGCTACTGCATGCCGTCCTTGAATCTGTGCACTTTTGGGCTGCAGGGCAGCACTTATGGCGCTAATTTTATATAATGTTGCACCACACACTTCCTTTCCCTATCACACAACAGTGTTTTATGTCATGGTGAACCACAGCTCAACTGAAGTATTTTCGTCTCTTGTATCACACTGTAAACTATACATTGACATCTGGCAAACAAAGAAATCAGAAGAAAAATTTCTGTCTCCGTGAACCAATTCTATGACCCTTCGTTTAAAGAGCATGACGTGAATTGACTCAGCCACTGAGCCCACGTTCGCATGCCTACTAACAGCTAGCTATTTATTTACACCATTTTCTCTGAGTGCTACTCTCAGCTGGTTTTCCCGAGCATGTTTTCGTTATAACCATTGGGTGGTGAGTGCCCTTTAAAGGTCAGCGCCCAGTGTGTTCTTGTGCGCGCTTTTATCTTGTGATGGGTGTGATTTGTGCGTCTTGTGTATGCAACATTGGTTTGCCCTGAAGTTACAGTGAGCGCGATGGTGTTCTTACTCGTTGCAGCTGACGTGTTTGTCAAACGAGTGGACTGCTCTCTCATTCTAAATTATCTACTGTGAAAATTGGTAGTTCACGCTCACCCTGTGTGTAACTGTGGGTTCATTTAGTGAACCCTTCGTAAAGCCGAGCGCTTTAGGTGTTCAACTGTCACAGTTGTTCGTCGTTGCTCGTCCTGTGTACGTTCTTTCGGTGCGCAATTTCTACTGGATGAGCGCGCTGAAACTCTTAGGCTGTTCGCCATATTTCGCGTGACACTACAATTCGTTAGTGAAGCAATCATTTATTTGACCTTGTAGTGAATCAATCCACAATCTAGCAAGCCATCTGTAGCGCATTGCTGGGATTTCCCGAAATGTGACTTAGAGCATGACCACAGAAGTGCACAGGCACCACAGGTGTGCACGCCCCTTAGGTAGTTTAAGCCGATAGCAGAAGCAGCAATTCCTGAAAAAGTACAGACTACAAAGGCAGCGTTTGAACATCTAATAAGATATGACGATAAGAGTTCCTCCGCCACTGTTTAAACAGGATAGCCACATACGTTTCAGTGTTTGTTAACCAACAGAAAGCAGGAAGGTTCTTTCCGACCCGCACAACTACTTCTGCTAGGACGCGTGCAACGATGATCATGGATTCTCATTTTGCAACAAGGTATTAGGCTTCTGCGACTTACACCAATTGAAAAGCCTGTTTGAATCTCACACGTTCGCCTACGCGTTCTACAGTTGGATGTTGCATACATACCTCACTTCTTGTGAGCATCAAACGAAAAATGTCCCCATGCAGAGACCTCCTTGTAAATCCCAGTGCATCGGCTGATCTCATTCCATGACGCCCACAGTATCAAAAATAATAAACACACTTCATAAACGGCAGCTCTCACTTAGCAAAATGCTCAGGCCATGGCCTACTCCTGAAAATCACAGAGGAGCACTGATCGTGATTCAAGATTTCTTTAAAAACACGATAATAAATTGTTTCTTATTGCCATTACCATAGCCATTTGTAGCATTCTATTATTGATGAACATACATGCATGTCATATCGCATAGCCATGATCTACATGTCATGTCACTTGAAAGTACATAGGAATTGATCTGTACGTGCCCTGTGATAATCCATGCCACCACCCTATGTTGAATCGACGCAGCCCTTTGACTCCACCAATTTTTCGCACACCCCATATATGACACTTTTCAATACCCTTCTCTTTTCGCATCCTCTTAATTGTTCCCGTTTTCCTTGATTTGGTGCTTTTGTAGAGTGCTTTCTACCACCGTTATTGTGGCATAGCTGTCTATGTCTTTTTTGTTTCTCTTATCCTATCTCTTCTTGTTATTTTGCCACATCCCCCGTATATATAAAGTGTAACAAACATAACCACGAGCCGGCCCGGCAACTCCAAGAGATTCTATGCAGCACCTCCACCAGAATATGTAACAAATGTAACAACCTCACAAAAGGATGTTCTATTTGAAAGGTTTAAGAAGGGTGAACTAGTGCCCGAAGCCTACGAAATTACACAGCAGTTACAAAAAAGAACCAAACGTCCGTAGTCTTCGCAAGCGTCTACTTCGAACACCATTGTTTTCTTCTTCACGCGCGTTGGCCACTCGGTAAAAGCTCATGCACATGCTGCACCGGCTCGTGCCTTTCGGCTGGCTTCATCTGTCGTAGCGGTGCTGTCACTGTTCTTCCTCGTGAAAGGGCCAGTTAACAGGCTCTGATTTTTTATTAGGCACTTCGAACAAGCTCGAGCATCTTTCGTACGCGTGACCTCCCTCTTTTCACACGCAGTGACGTCAACTCGGCGATCGGTGACACTGACTTCATTTCTGTTTTTGTCACCTAGTTTAGACCAATCAATGAGCTTCGTTCTGCGGCACGTCGCAAATTGCCAAGTTAATGACACTGTCCGTGGAAGGAGGTTGGTCACGTGTAGAAAAATTGCGTGAGCTTTTCCTGTGCCTTAACAGTTCCTTTTGTTTGGCAATACACACACACACACACACACACACACACACATATATATATATATATATATATATATATATATATATATATATATCATCACACAATATCATCTTTAAATACCAGCATGGTTTTCGCAAGGGCTATTCATGCGAAACTCAACTCGCGGGATTTACCCATGACTTGCACTCATCACTGGACGCCGGCATTCAAACTGACGCTATATTTCTTGATTTTTCAAAAGCATTTGATCGTGTCCCTCACCCGGCTCTTACTAAAACTTAGGCAGCTTAATATTCACCCACTTGTTCTCGCCTGGCTACAAGCCTTTCTTTCCAGTACAAAACAATTCACGTGTGTCAATAACTTTAACTCTCCTTTTGTTGAAGTCTCATCTGGAGTTCCCCAAGGAAGTGTGATTGGTCCCTTGCTTTTCTTTATTTATATTAACGAGTTACCCTCCTCAGTCAATTCGAAAGTTAGGCTTTTCGCTGACGATTGTGTCATTTACCGTACCATTTCATCTGAAACTGATCGACAATCTCTACAATCTGATCTTGTCTCTTTAACTTTGTGGTGCACAGCATGGCAAATGACACTAAATCCTTCAAAGACTAAGCTAATGTGTTTTACTAAAAAAGCGTCCCGTATTCCAACGTCTTACTTACTAAATAATACTTCAGTGGAGCTTACGACTTCTTATAAATACCTTGGGGTTAACATTCAGTCTGACCTGTCATGGCATCACCACATTAACGTCACCCTTGCTTCAGCAAATCGCTCACTCGGGTTCCTTCAACGTAATTTGAAACACACCCCCTCGCACTTGCGTAAACTGGCTTATATCACCCTAATCCGCCCTAAAATAGAATATGCCTCAGCCATTTGGGATCCCGATCAAGACTACATTATTGAAAACATGGAAGCCCTGCAGAACCGTGCTGTACGTTTTATTTTTTCTGATTATTCACGTCACACCAGCGTCACTTCATTGAAACTTCGTGCCGAACTGGAACTCTTATCACGTCGCCGTAAAATTGCTCGCTTATCAATACTTCATAAGCTCTACCATCACACATCACTTCACGAGGACTTCTTTAGGCCACCACCTGCCATCTTTCCGCGCCGCGATCATCCCTTTAAAATCGAACGCTTCCCTTGTCGCACTGTTCATTATGCTAGATCCTTCATACCGCGCACAATAACCGAGTGGAATGACTTACCTTCAAACATTGCAACCGTTACCGATATCACTGAATTTCAGAACCTACTAAACATGAGTGCAAGCGTGTGAACCTTTTGCGGTATTCCCCCTCTTTTTTCTTTTTTCTGCAAACCGTGTTTTTTGTAGAAACTGCGTATGTTCATGGTTCGTGTTATTTATTGCTGTGTTTGCCTAATTCAGTTATTCACACGTGTTTTTGGTGATGTTGGCATTCCTTTATGCTTAATGGCGCGGGTGTTTGTAGTAAGCTAGATTGCGTTTTATTGTACTCTTGTGACTCTATTTCCTTCTTTGTGTAGTTCAATTTTAAAATATTTTTTTTAGTTTTATTATTGCTTGACTCATATTATTTCTTCTGACTATTTAGGATTATGCGGTAAGAATATTGACCTTATATTTATTCTAATGTATTTAGTAGCTGTATGGTGTTTAGTTTGCGTGTTTTCTGGTTCTGATAATCATTTCATGTACCTTTCTGTGTTATAGCCCCCCCCCCCCCCATATGTAATACCCTCCAGTGAGAGGGCCCTTAGGGGTATTCTGAATAAATAAATGAATAAATAAATAGATATAAGGGAAAGAAGCGTATACCTAAGGGCTCGTTTTTTTCGTGTTTTAACACATTATTAATGAGATCTAACAAACAGTCTTGCCAAGGTACAAGGGAAGCTATTAGAACCAATGGAATGTATCTCAGCGGTTAGAGTGGTAGCTCAGTGGTTAGAGCATCGAACGCGTTATTCGAAGGTCGTAGGTTTGATTCCTGCTCACGGCTGGTTATTTTTTCATCCTTTTTTCTTTCTTCTTATTTACATTCCATTGGTTCTAATAACTTCCCCTGTACATCCCTTGGCATTACTGTTTCTTAGATCTCATTATATTGTGTTAAAACACGAAAAAAACGAGCCCTAGGTATACACATCTTTCCCTTATTTCATTAAACGAGGGTCTCGTAATGGCAGACTTGGTGTGTTTAGGTTGTATAAGAGAGACAATTAATCAGCTGTCCGCTCATAATAGGTTCACGTGCTACGTGACGCCAAACATGCGCATAATAGTGTTTTCACACTCGTCGTTTGGCTTATAGATGGCGCTGACTGTCACTCCTACTTCTAAATTCACATATAAACTCACAAAAGTGAATGGAGGGAAGGCCGCTGTGGTAGCTCAGTGGTTAGAGCATCGAACGCGCTATTCGAAGGTCGTAGGTTTGATGCCTGCGCATGGCTGGTTATTTCTTCGTCCTTTTTTCTTTCTTCTTATATACATTCCATTGGATCTAATAACTTCCCCTGTACATTCCTTGGCATTACTGTTTGTTAGATCTCATTAATATTGTGTTATAACACGAAGTAAACGAGCCCTTAGGTATATACTTCTTTCCCTTATTTCATTGAACGAGGGTCTCGTAATGGCAGTCTTGGAGTGTTTAGGTTGTATAAGAGGGAAAATTAATCAGCTGCCCGCTTATAATAAGTTCACGTGCTAGGTGAGGCCTAACATTCGCATAAGAGTGTTTTCACACTCGTCGTTTGGCCTATAGATGGCGCTGACAGTCACTCCTACTTCTAAATTCACATATTAACCCCAAAAAAGTGGATGGAGGGAAGGCCGCTGTGGCAGCTCAGTGGTTAGAGCATCGAACGCGTTCAAATCGAAGGTCGTAGGTTCGATTCCTGCTCACGGCCGGTTTTTTTTCACCCACTTTTATTGCTTCCTATTTACATTCCATTGGTTCTAATAACTTCCCCTGTACATTCCTTGGCATTACTGTTTGTTAGATCTCATCAATATTGTGTTAAAACACGAAAAAACTAGCCCCTAGGTATCACTTCTTTCCCTTATTTCATTGAACGAGGGTCTCGTAATGGCAGACTTGGTGTGTTTAGGTTGTATAAGAGGGACAATTAATCAGCTGCCCGCTCATAATAAGTTCACGAGCTACGTGACGCCAAACATGCGCATAAGAGTGTTTTCACACTCGTCGTTTGGCTTATAGATGGCGCTGACTGTCACTCCTACTTCTAAATTCTCATATAAACCCCAAAAAGTGGATGGAGGGAAGGCCGCTGTGGTAGCTCAGTGGTTAAAGCATCGAACGCGTTATTCGAAGGTCGTAAGGTCAATTCCTGCTCACGGCTGGTTATTTTTTCATCCACTTCTCTTTCTTCTTATTTACATTCCATTTGTTCTAATAACTTCGCCTGTACAATCCTTGGCATTCTGTTTGTTAGCTCTTATTAAATTTATATATATATATATATATATATACAGAGAGAGAGAGATAGAGAGAGAGGGAGAAAACGCCATTGTGTCTAAGAGCACAACACACTAGAACGAAAATGTGCCACATAAATTAGACTAACACCACCACTCACTGTTTATTCACTAAAAATGAATATTGCCACAGTCACGAAGAAAACGGAAACAAGTGTGCTGCTCCTTATTGAACCAACTGCCCTTGTCACTACTGCTCCACCCAAAATGACGCAGAAAACAATCGAACGGCGAAAACTAATTAGTACCAAATATGAAACGTCAAGCAATGTAGTAAGCCAACAATAAGGCATTCTTATGGAAACACATTGCCAATGTAGTTGCTGTGTTGGCATTAAGACTGACAATGGGTATGAGCTCAATACAAAACAGCAACGCTGGTGAAGCAGGTTTGCAGAGGATAATTATACGACAAACTTTTTACAGCGAAGGTGGTATTAGATCACTTTTTCTGTCACGCGCAGTTGCATGTTGTTCGCTGCCACCAGCGCCGCTGTGTGCAATCATACCGCGCGCAATTAGAAAAAAAAAACGTCCTACCTTGACACAGTGGGGCTCTAACACGGGGTCCCTGTGTGCCAGCCTAGTATTCTACCGCTGGGCTTCACCAGTGCTTGTTAATTGTTGTCAAACTTGCCCTATGCAGGCTTGATGTTAAAAAAGCAATTGCGTTAATACAACTTATACAGCGTTTTAAAGCAGCGAAAGAACAACCAGTCGTCGCAGAATGCGATTAGCATAACGAGCGGGCCGTACAATGTTCAAATACATTACAATAGCTCGTTCTTGTTTCGCTATTAAGTTTGGCGCATTCCCACTTCAGCCTTAATTTTTTGTTGTTGTCAGCCACTGCATGAACAATTGGCACAAGATTTCTTGGAAGTGCTCAGCGCGGACCACGCTTCGCATGGCAAAAAATAGAACAGCGAATGCCGGCCTACAGCCCAAAACTTTATTATCAATGTCCTAGCGAGTACCAAGTAAGTGTTGTTGCAGTAGTTACCCAATGAGTGTTTTGAAAAGGCTCTAAAAGGCCGCTCTTCTAGCCTTCGCTGTGACGGTGCTGCGCCTACCGCGTATCGCGCAGGCCTGGATTTTTTTTGGTCGTCTGGTGCTCTGATTAGAAGACAATGAACAGAAAAATCAGCGTTGTATATAATATTTATCTACGTTTTCACTCTTATAGGAATGTAATAACGAGAACATGGATTTTCACGCAACGCCAATCGAAAGAAGACAAGTGTTTAGAGTTCTTTCACTGATCTGAGTGTCTACCATCCGTCTATCTTTGGCATACCTCGTACTTACTTTTTTTTCCTCGGGGGGAATATAGAAAAACAAAATTTCTTTTGTACCGTGGAGCGGCTCTCATCTCTAAGGCATTTATTTTGCGCTGCAGTTCTTGCAGGAGACCTCTTCGAGCTAGTGTCCACTCAGTGTTGTCAAGAGAAGATTGTATTTTGTGGAAGCTCGCAAATCCAGCTGTTGTCCCTCACGCGCCGAATACTTTCCGCCTAACTGTCAAACTCACTCAGCGACCCGACTTGTTTCCCGGGAACAGAAATGGCTTGGGGGGCTCAAGATAATAACGGCATAACGGTACAAGATAATGAAACATAGAAAGTTGACTGGTAGAGGATACACGCTTAAGCCCAGTCGCTCTATCATTCCCATTATTAGCCGAAGAAACTTTCAAAACGGACACTATTATCACAACCATAAACGTTAAAGATAAAGCAATTTTGGACATCCTACCTCATTTACGTCTATATTTAGAAAGCAACCTCATCCTTTTCTCGAGTTTTCCTCATTGGTTTCAAACCCTTATCGCACGTCATAAACAAATTGGACCAGCTTTCATGAATCAGCCTTGCCCTTCCCTAACTTTCACCCTGTTGCAGTGCTATGCCATGAAAAAACGTGCAAAGAGAACATGAGGTTGAGGAAAGCGAGAGGTAAGGCCAAGGTTGGTTTCTGAATACGGGCCTTAGTAGTCACAATGTCTCGTGATGAGTGAATGGCTACCGTATCGAAAATTAAAACACACAAGCGCTAAGTCAGGCGTGAAAGGTTACCTGTTTGATTTGTTCTCAATTTCTATTGTTACCGATAATTCACTTCGCGCACTTTTGTTCGGGATGATATAAATAATACAGAATAGGAAAAATTGCTCTAAGTAGGTACAGCGGTAATGCCCAGCCGACCTGTGGTCGTAACCTGTGGAGCACCTGTGGTCGTAACGTAGGACATCTATGTTGTAACTATTTGTTGTTTGGTTTAATAAGAGGGTGAAGGTTATCAGGACGGCTGTATTTTTTTCAAGGTGTTTACTGGCTCACAGAGCGGGGCAATCAAGTAGGTGAGCCGAAATACTTATGCAAAGGTATTGTGGTCGTGGTAGGGGTGATTGTAGTGTTCCAACAGGTGGGACTAGCCTGGCCTGCAAGTGTTCCGCTTAAGCGTTTCCTGAATTGTTGGGGTCCGTCACCAAATGTAACATAGCCGAGTCTCTCACACAAAAGCCACGAGAGTCTGTTGCACGCTGCTTTTCGCTGCCGTGGGCCCTTCAGAAGAAATGGCATCTTCAAATGGACCGTGCCTGTGACAACCATTTTAGAAGCTTCGTATCATCGCTCCTTTTGCCTCTCAAACCACAGGCACATCCAAATAAAATGCTCGATGTTGCCGATGTCACACAAAAGGCATAGAACGGGAAGTGCCTCGCGCAGTCTTGAAGGCCAGATCGCCGCCGTTTGTGAGGAGTCTGTTGTGATCCAGCCGCAAATTGTTTCTTCAAGCTGCTGCGTGCCATTAAAGTGCGGAATATCAAGGCTCACCACGTCCTTCGAGCCATCGCGTCTAAAGCTTTCAATTAGTTCGTCTGCAAAGAAAAAGGAAACAGAAACGCAGCTGCAGCTTCAACTAAGAGACTAATTACAGTGACCATCCTTATTGTGGAATGTGCTTGTAAGGAAACATGATGATATCATTAAAAATTGGATGGCTCTTCCTTCTCTCTTTCGTGTAACCAGCATTATTTATTTTTGCGCGGCTTTTGTAAGATTTCTGAGGGCCGCATCAAGAGCTAACAGGACTAACAATCTTCCAGTACTGATGTGCTCCTATCGTCGCTTCAGCACTGACAACTCGTTGTTAGAGAAACAAGCTGCATCTAATAGTTGCTGATGTGGAAATCTCAAGGTTTCTGAAAAGAAAAATATAGTTCTTTTTATTATCACTGTTAGCGTCCTAATGCAACCTTCGCAGACTCCCCGCACTGCTCTCTTTGCCAGACAATCTACGAATGAAGAAAAGAAGGTTATTATCAAATCATTAAAGCAGAAAAGAAAAAAAAGGGATAGAAAAAGAAAGAAAGAAAGAAGAAAAAGAGAGAAAGAAAGAAAGAAAGAGGAGAAGAAAGAGTAAAGTTGTAACCCCCCCCCCCAATATCTCGGTTAAGTTACAATCATACTCTAGAAACAAAGTGGTGATGAAAGTTGACACGCATAGCATTGCCAGCAAAAACCGAATTACACAAGAGAAGAAGAAGCTAACACATCTCTAAAAGTGGTGTACATCAGTTCCAGATGTGAAGCGTGCCTGCTGCTAAGTGCCTGAGCATTGGACATGCCGCCAGCGAGCCTGCTTGAGCCTTGAGGTGGTTATTATGGGACAATAGATGTGCACTTCAGAGACTCCTTTGTTTTCCTTTGCAGAGATAAGTATCGGCTTCAACCCACCATCTACTAGACGAAATCTTCTAAGTGGCCTTTAGAATGCACGATTCTTAAACACTTCCAAGAAAAAATCCTCAGGTGTAAAGCCTTTATTATAATTTCGTCACCTTAGAGCTCGAAAATATTGATTTAACTATAATACATGCTTGTAGGGCTACATATAAGTGTAAATTGCATTAAATTATAGAACTTCACGATCTGCGTCAATTTAGGCAAGAACAACGAGAAGTCTACTTGTTTTGGTTAATGCTGCTGCGGCAAGGTAACCAAAGCATTGCGCCAAAAGGTCACAGAAGCTCCTATAGGCAAAGTCTGTGCCCTGTAGGCGTTAAGGCATAAATAAAGCCATAGCTCCGGCTGGTCATGATGTGGAATGCTCAACTTGGGCCTATGCTTATTTTCGTGAACACTTGGCACTTATGTGTAGCTGAAGTTTCTTCCATACGTTGACCTGCTAAATTGCTCCCGATAGCAACAGATAATGCCACCCCGACGGGCTGTCTATAAAAACTTTGTTTCCAAGGAGCTGCTCTGATATCCACTTGGTCGCCTTATCATACACGCTCAGCTACACTGGTTGTCTTGTCCAACTAGCCATGCATTGCTTTGTAGGAGCTTTGCGGCATACAAAGTATAGTGTTGAAGTGAACTTTTCGAGTTCAGCGAACATGAAGATATTCTGCGGTAGTTTACCACAGAAGGCGAGCTCCACAAACAACGATTACACGCAGCTCGGTAATGAAGCAGCTTGAAGAGTGTCATGTGAGAGGATCGTCGGCTTCGTGTGAGTACGCTGTGCGAAAGACAGGAGTTTCACATTGTGAAATGTACTTATGATGTGGAAGGAACTCTCGTGTATATGAAGACTATGGTGGAAGATATGACGGCATGGGCATTCTCATATCAGATATCTCGAATACAGCGCCATACCAAGCGTTGCACGAGATATAGTTACTTGTATAGGTATGCAGAAATCGTGTGCCTGAAGCTCAACGTGATCTACATCATGCACGTCTACGGCCGCTTGAGTGAAATTTCATTCTATGAAAGACGAGATGGCATCGGGCTAACTTAGAGCTAATTTGAGCGAGAACATCCTATATAAAGGGTCAACGTAGATGTAGTAGTCGTGCTATGTATCAAGAGTTTTTCGTTTCTTTAACGCGTGTTCAACAGTACACGTGTTTTGGTTTTGTCACAGTTATCTTCAATGTTTATTTTTGAAGCATGCGGTGAAGCCCGGTACGTAGAAGGTAGCAGTCACATCTAGGAATGCTACAAAGGTGTCCCGGCGGTCATGCTTCTGATTTAGATTTGATTGTGTACAGCCGTTCCAATATCTCGCTCATTGTTGCCTATGCTGATGCTGTGCACGCTCTCTTAACCTTCTTAGCACACAAAGGTCATAAATAATGTGAAGGGGCCGATTGAAAAAAAATCAGAAACAGCGTCGAGTGCGTTAAAAAATCGAACATTTCCCCTGCATACAAGATCTCTGAAGGCGATATCAGTGTGATCGTGAAACAAAAATTCATATCTAGATAAAATTGGATGAAATATCACATGCACGAAGAGCCAGTCAGGCCCTTTAATTTGGTAGAAGAGCAAGGATTGCGCATGTATAACACAAAAGTGTTGTATGCCGGGGTGCAAGAAGCATTCAGTGACGTATTTCCGTCCAGATGTGACATTATAAATTAATCCTACTACAAGGGAAAGAATAAAAACATTCGAGAAGGCGTTCCCGCGCCGAACGTCAAACTTTTAACTCAGGAAAACGGTGAAAAGCGTCGGTGCGATACTGAATGACCTCTTGTGGCATTTTCTAGGTTTCGTATGAAGGCGCCTTTTATTTTTTCCACATTATCTTTCGTTTCACGCTTTTTGCTGGCACAGCGGGGTAATACCGCCATTTGTAAGTGCTCAAGAGAAGTAGTGTGGCAGGACGCACTTAAAGCATGGCGCTCGAGATTACGCACCTGCGCACAATCCATGACACCATGGTCAAAGCTTTTTGATAGCAGTGAAAATTCCTTATCGAGCGAGCATTGGAGAGTATTCGACGCAGTTACGTTCTTTGCCTTTGCCTTCGTGTTAGTGCGTGACAGCTCATTGTTGACGTAGTGAACCTTCCACATGCAGCAACGGTGCTTCTCCGCTGAATTCTTGCAGTGCGATAGCACCAGCCTTTTTATTAAAGCTGCTGCAGTAAGCACTACAGCAAGGTAACGATGTCGACGGTTGAATTTCATGCCTAATGAAGCAAAACTTGCCAACCACTGGCACGCGTATTCTCGCGTCTACGCGTCAAAAGCACCAAATGCGCCTCTCGGCGTCGGCGTCGCAGGGGCATATGCGAGGAGGCGCGAGGGATCAAGCCGGGCGTTATGTTTTTGCCACGCGTACGCTACGTCACCACGCGTACAGCGGCGACAACCAACCAGGGGCCACGCGCCAACCAACCAGAGACCGTGATGCCTCGGAACGTTATGCCTAATGGCCGCCACATCGAAGGAACAGCCGAGTGCTGGAAGCAAGCACGGAAACTACTCCAAACGTTCCTGATTGACCGCTTCGTAATCTATAGCAACAACGACACGACGAACGACTGCGAGTGATACCAGCGTGACACGGTTTCGTGCCGAGTTCGAGCGACGCCGACAAATCCAGCGAATGCCGGCCGGCTATGCTAGCACCGGTCCCGAGTGCGATCGTCGGCCGAGCGAAAGGAGCATGTCGGTGTTCTTGTGCTTTGATCTGTAACTTTCTGTGCTATAAACGAGTGTAAACAGACCTCGGAGGTTCAAAGGTTTGGGCGTGAGCCCTCGCCTACCGCGGAGGCAATTCGGAGCTGTGTCATCTGCATCCAGCGCAGGCCTCTACCATCTAGTGCGTATGAACCAGCACATGCGAGAAACATCGGCCTAAAAAAGTCTACGGTAGTTTCCGTCGCAACATAGACACCATATACGTCGCCCGAAACATCGCGTAGCTCATACGGAAGAGTTTTATCTGCACTGTGTTTGCTTTCAACATCGGTATTCATCATCGCTGAAAGCGAACCTCACACTAGCCAACTCATTTCGGTGATGTGGAAACGTACGTACTTATAGAAGTGTATTCGCGGGTTGTACGACGCTGAAACATTCGTTGGCTTCGGTGGAAATCATTTTCGTGTGTTGCCAAGCTAATAACAAGCGTGCGCTGATTGGTAGCAGTGTGAGGTGACTTCGTGTCGGGTACCACCAACGCTGAAAGATTCAGCTGTCAGTGGTCTCATTTCCATTCACGTACAAGACAAAAACTCGAGCGTGCGTTGCTGTGGTGATCTAAAAAGAAAGGTGCATGTTTAAGTGCTGCTAGTATTGCCTGCTATTTCACTTCTCGCTTCTTATGCTTCTCTGACACGCTCAATAGCACATACGTTGTTTGGAAGCATTCTAACGCACATATTCTTAATTTATAGTTCATTCTGATACTCATAGCTACAGGCATACAATGGCGCTTCTCCGTCGTTTTACAGTTTACTATAATATAACGTGCGTTTTGTTTACAGCTGGACAGATAACTGAAAACCTTGTGAAAAGCACTTTATTTTAAATCAGCTGCACAATGACACGATAGTTGGAAGAGAAGATGACCACATGTATGCACAGAATGAATGAAGGTGCACTAGTTTGGTACTGCACTTTGCATAGAAGAAATGCAAAAAGTACCTCATGTGACTTATGAGCACTTTTACAACTGTGCATGTATTTATCCGTTCCTCGAGACTTTAATGAGCTGAAGATATTATTCGATGGTTTCGAACATTGAATATTTGAATGTGTTTCCAAGGAGTGCTTCATTTCTGTTCACTTTTTTAGTATATGCATTAACTTGAATTATATAGATGCTTGCACTTAAGCATATTCAGTTCCGCTCTGCTGGAAAGCTTGCCAAAACTCCTGGGTGGTGCTCTGGTGCAATCCTATGATCGGTATCTGTCTCATGAAAAATTTTGAGCATGCTTTATTGCATTATAAGGTATTTTGACAATTGACATGTGAAAGCTACAGTGCTTGGCTGTAATCTCAAAACCAACGTCTGTCTCATCAAGAAGGGTCAGATGCATTCTGTAGATGTTAAAGAATAATTAAACAACCAGCAAAGTGCTGAAGCCTTCAACACAGCACTGATCTGCAATCACCTTCCAGCTTAGAAGTCATTTGTAGTGCTCTCTAACACGTTCAAATAAAGTTATCAAACACTGGGTTGATATACTTGATTTGATTCCTAATACCAGTGTGTCTGACCTTTTGGAGGCGCTTGTATTATAATAATGTTCCAAATCTATGATTTCTTACAGGGGTGCACTCAAGGGTAGCGATATTTGTTTACTTTGGCACACTTCTTGTGATATTGCTGTGTAAATCCTTTTATTTTGTATATACGTATACCACTTTTGCAGTAGTCTCACATAGAGCTGCTTTATTTAAAAATAACTAAACATACCACCCGAAATTGTTTCACGCCGTGCTCGGTTCCAATCTGATCACTAATATCTGTTGCATCATGATGTGTCGGCTGTGTTTTATTGCACTGGAGAACTGTTTGGCTGCCTTCCATGAAGGATTCAGTTCCAGTATTATGACCGATATCTGTGACTTCATGAAGAGTTAGGCACGGTTTGTCGTTTAAGAAAATACATCAACTACAGACAACGTCCGGAAGTTTTCCATACAGGGTTCAGTTGCAGTCCTATGACCAACATTTGTCTTATCATAAAAGTTTCGACTACAGTTAGTTGCATTAGAGCATATTTTGACTACAAAAATGCCCAGAGGCATTCCACGTAGTGCTTGGTTCAATTCTTATGACCAGTATCTGTCGTATGATTAAGAGCCAGATGTGGTTTTATGCATTAGCCGATATATTCAATACGCTCATCAATCAAAAGCCCACCGCACAGGGCACAATCACCGCCTCGTGACCTAAATCCATCACATCATGAAGAGTTGTGTGTGGGTTTTTGCATTGGAGAACATTTTGGCTCCAGACAACTTTCAAAAGCCTTCTATTCAGGCTTCAGTTCCAATATTATGACCGATATCTGTGACTTCGTGAACATTTGGGTGTCATTTGTCGTTTTAGAGAATACTTTGACTAAAGACAACGTCTAGAAGTCTTCCATACAGGATTTACTTCTAATATTATGACTGATATCTGTGACTTAATGAACAAGTGGGTGTCGTTTGTCGTTTTAGACAATAGTTTGAGTAACGACAACGTCCAGAAGTCTTGCATTATGGTTTCAGTTCTAATATTACGACCAATATCTGTGACTTCATGAACAGTTGGGTGTCATCTGTCGTTTTAGAGAATACTTTGAATAAAGACAACGTCAAGAAGATTTGCAACAAGGTTTCAGTTCTAATATAATGACCGATAACTGTGACTTCATGAACAGTTGGGTGTCATTTGTCGTTTTAGAGAATACTTTGACGAAAGACAATGTACAGAAGTCTTGCATTAAGGTTTCAGTTCTAATATTATGACCAATATCTCTGACTTCATGAACAGTTGTGTGTCGTCTGTCAATTTAGAGAATACTTTGACAAAATGCAACGTCCAGAAGTCTTGCATTAAGGTTTAAGTTCTAATAATATGACTAATATGTCTGACTTCATGAACAGTTGGGTGTCGTCTGTCATTTTAGAGAATACTTTGACCAAATACAACGTCCTGAAGTCTTGCATTAAGGTTTCAGTTCTAATATTATGACCGATAATTGTGACTTCATGAACAGTTGGGTGTCGTTTGTCGTTTTAGAGAATACTTTCTTGCCTTAAGGTTTCAGTTCTATTATTATGACCAATATTTGTGACTTCATGAACAGTTGGATGTCATTTGTCGTTTTAGAGAATACTTTGACTAAAGACAACGTCCAGAAGACTTCCATACAGGGTTCAGTACCAATGTAATGACCAATATCTGTGACTTCATGAACAGTAGTGTGTCGTCTGTCGTTTTAGAGTATACTTTGACTAAAGACAACGTCTAGACGTCTTGCATTAAGGTTTTAGTTCTAATATTACGACCGATATATGTGACTTCATGAACAGTTGGGTGTTGTTTGTCGTTTTAGAGAATACTTTTACTAAAGACAACGTCCGGAAGTCTTGCATTAAGGTTTGAGTGCTAATATTATGACCGATATCTGTGACTTCATGAACAGTTGGGTGTCGTCTGTCGTTCTAGAGAATACTTTGACTAAAGACAACGTACAGAAGTCTTGCATTAAGGTTTCAGTGCTAATGACCAATATGTGTGACTTCATGAACAATTGGGTGTCGTTTGTCGTTTTAGAGAATACTTTGACTAAAGACAACGTTCAGAAGTCTTGTATCAAGGTTTCAGTTCTAATATTATGACCGATATGTGTGACTTCATGAAAGGTTGGGTGTCGTCTGTCGTTTTAGAGAATACTTTGACTGAAGACAACGTCCAGAAGTCTTGCATTAAGATTTCAGTTCTAATATTATGACCGATATCTGTCACATCATAAAGTGTCAGGCACAGTTAGTTGCATTAGAGCACATTTCAACTATGGAAAATGCCCGAAGGCATTCTACGCAGTATTTGGTTCCTATCTTATGACCAATAGCTGTTGTATCAATAAGAAACAGGTGTGCTTTGTTGCATTAGAGGTTATTTCGAACACACACACATCAGCCGAAAGCCTGCTACTCTGGCCTCAATTGTAGTCTTATGCCTGACTTAAATCTGTCAGATCACGAAGTTTCAGACGTGATTAATAAGTTGTGTGCCATAAAATATGATGTGTAAATATACTGAACGTACGAGCGTGTTCAAGATATTGTTAATAAATTTTGTAGTTCAGGTATAGAAACACGGTGGTTTGTAAACCTGATCAGGAGGGCAGCCGCCGCCTCATTCCCTAAAGAGAGGAGGGGGGGGAGCTCAATATCAACTCCATATATTAACATAATAGTGAGGGGTCGCTAAGTCAGCCCCTACACGGAGGGGGCCCTGAGACAAACATTTGGCCTCCCCCTCCTCCTTAAGAAGAACTCAGCACACGCCAATGATAGACGTACAGTATGCTAGAATCGAATGTTCATTCGCGGGAGTGGCACGTGCACCGATATTGATTCCTGGTGAATACCACTATAGTTACTTTGGGCATTGGAATTTCAATTACTTCTGAAATAGTAAGAACTGTGGTGGGTGAAGCACTATCGATTTTTTAACGTGTTCTCATATCCCCTAAAACATATAAACCCGCTCCAGTTAAGAATGCCCTGTTCTGTGCTGAGCTTGGACAGTTCTAAGCCAAAAGGTCAAGCAACATTGTGCATCGGCCTTGGACGCATGGGCGTAAACGCGGTTGACGCGTGCCAATAGTTGCCCACCCTTTTCCTCCACAGGTGCGACTAGACGCTTTTGACGCGTAGGCGTGTGCATACGCGTGCCAGTGGTGGGCACTTATGCCTAGTTCACACTGAAACATCCGCTTTCTACAGTGACCGAAATTCCCCTGCCGCCGAAACGCAGCGTCGTTTGCACTAACCGCGCCCCGCGCCACCGAATGTGCCATCTACCACGGGGCGAACGCGGGATGAATGCGCTGTCACCCGGTTGTCGCGGCTCGCAAACGCCACTACGCTATCTTGTGGCTTATACATCGATGATTCTCGTACGCAGGAAGCAAGAAAAGACAGTGCGGCTTACTTTGCTGGCAAGTGGCTGTCTTGTAATGCACGAAGAGCAGAAAAAACCACCAACGCCAGCGGCGTTGGTGGGTTCGTTTTGCTCTGCAAGACCGCAACAAGCTCGATTGCGCCAACAGCAAGCTCGGTCACCTCTTTCACGAAATACGGACGCGAAGTAGGCACAGAGTAGGTTAAACTCCCATTGGTTTCAACATTCAGTTACGTGCACTGCGGCATAACAAGTGAGTAAGGCTTGGCCACCATTTTTCAAAATTCCTTGACTAGCGGTCCTATCGGTCGTCGGTGACCGATTCGGCGGCAGACGCCGCAAAACTCGGTCCGAGAGCGATCGGCGCGATGAGGGCCCTTTCGGCGGATCTCGCCGCCGCCGAACCGGATCGGAGCACTTTCGACGGCCGGAATGCTCAGTGCAAACGCGGCCTTAAGGCGAGCAGGACGAGAAACGCCGACGAGCTTTCGCGGCTCAAGGTACAGGCCTGACCACACTACTCGTCGCAGCGCGTCGGCGCGTTACTTTTTGACGCTGCGGCGCAACCCCCTTTCGGGGAAAGAGGCGCGCGGTTACACGAAGTTGCCTGCGGCACCACGTCGAAAAGCAATGCGCCACCGCGCTCTGACGGGTAAAGACTCATTCACACTGGAGTCACAGGAAAAAATTTCCAGTGACACCGAAGACGGCGCCGCAAAGTGGCCACGCGGGTTTTTGAGAGCGGCGAAGCGGCGAGGCGGGGACTTCAGACCACATTTTTTTGTTCGGCAGCAGTGCGTCAACAGTGCACATACTAATCGGCATCTTCTCATCTCGCAGTGGGACGATTATCTTTGAAGCACGATCACCGTCCGCACCAGGAAGGTGACATCGCCCGGTGCTGCTGCTCTACACCTGACAAGGAACGTCGCATGCGCAAGCGTCAGCGACACCTGACAAGGAACGTCGCGTGCGCAAGCGTCAGCGACACCTACAGCACCTATTTAAACCGCTTCTGTTTGTACATGGCGTTTTTTTTTCTCTTTTTGTCTGTGTGCGTTTGGCTTGCTCATTCTCTTTCGGAAATTGTTTACTTTTTTTGTTTCTTTTTTTTTTTGCATATGAATTTTTTTGTACTGTGCGTTGAAATTGTAATCTTCTTTTCACCAATAGGACTTATTATCATGGTCCACAAAATAAACCGAGGCTATAACATTTCTCATACTAGAGAAATGTGCTCAGTGTTGGTAACTACTACCTGTTTTAGATTTCGTTCAAATGACTGTTACGTTCATGTCGTTTACCAATGACTACGGCATGTTTTTTAACGTTTTTTTTATGTTCTCAGTGTAATACTGATTTATTGCCTTTGCAGTTTTTTTGTTGGATTATTTATCAACTTCTGTTGTACACGTAATCATTACCTACAACTGTTCGTGTTTTTCTTTTTGTCCTTTTTTCCATAAGTCTTATGAATGTGTATTACTATGTATAATGATGTATAAAGACCAAGTCCTCCCATGTTTCTCCTAGAAATCGCTACATTTGCCTCTTCCTGTCAATGTGCATTCAAATCAAATGTTTTATTTTCCAGCAAAATCAATTTTTGTGTGGTTGATCATTGTTACTGCTGGACTTTGTAGGGGGCCGGAGCTTTGTCAAGCCGCAGTACTGCGGCTTTTTTTCCGTCACCCCCATATTTCTCTATGAGAAATAAAAGTTGATTGATTGATTGACATGCCTCGTTGAGCTAACCGCGTGGCAGATGAGGCGGGTATCTCGCCCTTTTGCGTGCGTGTCGCTGTCACGTGGCAATGCTTCTCCCAAAGGTACACCCCCACGCCTCCACCGCGTGGCGTTCTGAACGGCTGCGGCAAAGCGGCGAGCCTCGGCAAGCGGTAAAATATTGCTCCGAGAGCGATCGCTCTTGCCACCTGGTTTTTCTCCTGTTTTCGCCGCCTAGAGAGGAAGTTCTTCCCGCTTTTCGCGTTGCCACCTTGCTACTTTGGCCGCCCCACCTTCTGTGTGAACGAGCCTTAACTGTGGTCAGGCATTACAAAGCTCTGTGTCTCACGTTGCTGTAGCGCAGTATCCGTAAGAGCTAGTGTAGGTTCCAGGAGGACACACTAGGCTGTTTCTCTCCATATCTCACGGTATTTTAAGGCACGCATATCAGGTAGCAGTGTTTATTGCGTACTCGTTCATGTCTTCTTTGTGCGCGAAAAATGATTCGCTGTGTTCAGTTCTTGCTAAAAGCTTCAGTTACGACAACGGTTAAATCATGATCATGGTAGTCTTTCTAATAACACGTAAACATGTGTGTGTCCACGTCAAGTGACGCTATATCTGCCAAACACCAATAGAAACTGTATAAGCTATCTTATATCTCTACACAATAGGTACTACTTCTATGAAGACCCGTTTCACTTTCGTGATACACCAATTCACATGACAAATGAATCAACCATGTTTTCTTCATTAGGAAGGAAGGATTTCAGAATCTGAGCGCCGGGTTGGCTGTCATGGTCTAAAGAACGGCATGAACTCCAACGCAAAGAGCCACAGGTAAATACTGAGATGTGGGCACTGAGAGCGTGAAAAATTGGATTGAAGAAAACAGAGCAGACATCGCGGAGAGATATTGACTATGAAACGATGTTGAACCTTTATGAAAGTGCTCTATTTCGGCGAATGCTGGTGAACAAAGCACATGTGAAATAATGTAAGTGAAAAATCTCGCCTTCTTTTCCTTATATTTACTTCATTTCTTTTACGTTATAGGTCCACGGCTTATGTGAAAAGATGTCTAAAGAATGGTTTTCCGGTAGCTCCCACTCAAAATCTTGGTGAATTTGGCATGAATGTTTGTTTTAATCTTGACATAATTTCTTTATCGAAGTTTCGTTGGAAGAATGTGTGGGCGTGCTCAAAGGCTAATAATCGAATACACGCAAATGGTGTGGTGAGATAACAGCGCACCACGGTGCTCGAAAAATGGATGGGACAGACATGATTTGCATATGTATGAGCTTTGGTTTAGCGCCGGGATCATGGGACACGCCGAGTTATATTTATTTTAGCGTGAAGGCGCCAAGGGGGCGGGTAATGCGCATTAAGCGCTGCGGTTATTCTTTTGATGATTCATTGTAGTTGCATCATAACTCGCGAAAGGCGTTCCGGCTCGTCTTATAACCTTTAGTTGACACAACTAGAGCGCCATCTGGTGACGTCGGAAAAGAGGAAGCAAAATATTAATTTAGGAAAAGGCTGGGAGGTCATTCATATTTGTAGCGCGCCTGAAGTGATGCAGTTAATCAACCTCGACACAGAAATCAAGAACACCTCGTACCGTTAGTAGTAAGATTTAACTGTAATAAACGTATCTTGTAAAAAAGGACCATAAGAAAAATAGATAGTGTGCTCCGAAGGGTGCGAGATATTTACATCACACTTCTTTGAGTCCCGGCCTTCAATTACAGCACGCTAGATAACATCGGTAAGCAGGAAAATAATATGCTTAGACGCATATATATTGTACATTGTAACATTACTTTTTGTCAAAAAATTGGAGTACCCGGTGAATAAGTTCAGGATTCTTCCAAGTGCAAAGAGTCATCTGTTAATTGGAAGCAACAAGGCACTTTTGGATGTTGTCAAAAAAATATTGACCTGTTAGACGCTTTCAAATGTCAGTGCTACACCAATCACCCTTTCAAAGGACCTCTGTAAGACATGCTAATATGCAGCAACAAGGCACGACAACCTTTTTTTTGTTCACTTTATATATATATATTGTGAAGAAGAAAGGGCATCGTTGGCAAGCAACATCGCCACCACTTGAGTACTGGGTGCTGGGCTTCGCTCGCTCGGCTCGTGCTGATCATCACCGGCATCTACTTGACCGTTGCTTTTGCTCGATCGTGTTTCATCGTAGGACCACCGTCGCAACAGTTGCCAATAAACCCCTTTTCAATTGGTGGAGGTGCTGACATTCCCCTTCGCCTGAACCTGGGTGCTGCCATTCGCCGTCGCCTAAACCTGGAGCTGCGCAACCGAACGCTACCTCCCATGATGGCTACCAACAACGCGCAACCTGGCTCTTCCACTCCATCGCCCAGCAACCCCGGCGTTCCTCGTTTGCGAGAGCCCAAGGTCTTTAGCGGAGCTGATGAGACCGACGTGGAAGACTGGTTCACTAACTACGAACTGGTGAGCGCAAACAACAAGTGGGATGACGCGGACAAATCGACTAACGTCATCTTTTACCTCACTAACGTGGCCGAAATGTGGTATAACAACCACAAAAACGACATTACGACGTGGTCCATCTTTAAAACGTTGTTTGCTGACGTTTTTGGCCGACCCGCTGTCCGCAAGTCCAGAGCCGAACAACGCTTGCGGACTCGCGCACAAAAGCCAACGGAATCTTTCACCAGCTACATAGAAGACATTATTGGTCTTTGCAACCGTGTGAACACCACCATGCCCGAGTCGGAGAAGATTCAACACATCCTCAAAGGGATAAATGACGGTGCATATCAGCTGCTCCTGGCCCGTAATCCTGCCACCGTTGCGGAACTTGTCTTTTTGTGTCAAAGTTTCGACGAGTTGAGCAAGCAGCGCGCCCTGACTCGGCCATTTTCCTCACACGCCGACTCGCTCTCCAGTCTCACTTCCGTTCCCAACCACTCACCAACCCTGCAAGAGATTAAAGACTTCGTGCGTGAAGAAGTAGCTCGGCAACTATCGTTGATTCCCTTCACGCAGCAGCCGCCGTCCTCTCGTCTGCCCTCCCACTCCGCGACGTTATTGCCGAAGAGGTAGCTCAGGCTGTTCCCGTTGCTGCCCACCAGCAGCCTGTGGCCATGCCTGTTGCCCATGCGCTGGCTATGCAGCCCGTGGCCGCGCCTCTTACGTATGCCCATGTGGTACGCAGCAGACCCCGCCAGCAGCATTTGCCATCCATGTCTTCAGTTGCTCCCCACTCCGCCCCTTTTTCGGCACCTTGGGCCGCACCACGAGTCAGCAATTCCTGGCGCACTCCTGACAATCGACCGATCAGCTGCGCCTGCGGTACTCCAGGACACGTGGCACGATATTGTCGCCGTCTCTTCCAACCACTCCACGACGCTATTCGGCCGTTACCGTTTGACCCACAGCCCATGCACATACCTGCTCCCTATCCCTCACCGCAGTATGGATACACTGACCTTCCTGAGTCTCGGTCACCCCAGCCCTCACCTCAGACTCACTCTCCCCGCTCCCCATCTCCTCGCAGGCGATCACTGTCCCCAATGCGTCCTAGACCCGCTTTTTCTAACCGGGAAAACTGAACGCCGCAGTTCCAGAGGCAAGAACTGCGCCGTCATCGAAATGCTCAAGTCCTCGCACTTCACCAGCTAACGTCGTCGCCATATCTGTCGATGGTGTTTCTACCTATGCCCTCGTCGACACAGGTGCTGCCGTTTCTGTTATAGCCGCCCAGCTCTGCCGCTCCCTACGCAAAGTGACCACGCCACTCTCTGGACTATCGCTTCGTACAGCTAGCGCACAACCAGTTCGACCTCTCGGCCCCTGTACGGCCCGCATATTCATCCAAGGCTCTATGTACGTTGTCGAGTTCATCGTCCTTTCGGTGTGCTCGCATGACGTTATCCTCGGGTGGGACTTTCTGTCAAATCATCATGCCATCATCGACTGCGCACGCGCTGAAGTTCAATTTTCGCACCTGTGTGACAAACCTTTGCACGAAACCCTTGAGCGGTCGCCAAAACTTGTCGTGCGTGAGGACACTGAAATTCCGCCAGCCTCTCTTGCCGTTGTCCCGGTTTGCTGCGATGACTATAACGATGCTACAGTAATGTTTACACCTTCCGACATTTTCATGAGCCGCAGAGCCGTTTCCTTGCTTTTCGCTACACTCGACGTCACTGCGGGCTGAAGCAATATTTTCGTCCACAACCCCCTTTCTTCACCGCTTACGCTACTTGCCGGCGAATGTCTCGGTCGAGTGGAGTACCTCGATTCCTCTTTATTCCTTAACATGCCAGACGAATCGTGCAGTAGCGCCTCGACCGAACTTCATGCCCTTTCCCCACTGGAATGCTCATCGAGTGACACCTTCTCGAGTTCCATCGCTGACACCTTAAGTGCCCATGAACGCGCCGAGCTTCTTAATCTCCTCCAGCACTTCGCGAATTCATTCGACGTTTCTCAGCCGCAACTGGGTCGGACTTCCGAAGTGCACCACTACATTGACACCGGTTTGCACCAGCCATTGCGTCAAAGACCATACCGTGTCTCTGCTGCAGAACGTCACGTCATCAACGACCAGGTTGAAGAGATGCTACGCCGTCGCGTTAATCAACCATCGCACAGTCCTTGGGCATCTCCTGTCATTCTATTTCGAAAGAAAGATGGATCTATTCGATTTTGCGTCGACTACCGGCGATTAAACAAGGTGACGCGGAAAGACGTCTATCTATTACCGCGCATAGACGACGCCCTTGACAGCCTCCAAGGAGCCGAATTCTTCTCCTCCTTAGACTTACGATCTGGATACTGGCATGTTCCTATGCCAGAAGCTGATCGCCAGAAAACTGCGTTCATTACACCAGATGGCCTGTACGAATTTAACGTAATGCCATTTGGGCTTTGCAAAGCTCCTGCCACCTTTGAACGACTCATGGACAACACACTGCGTGGACTGAAGTGGTCTGTGTGTCTATGCTACCTCGACGACATTGTCGTTTTCTCTCCCGATTTTCCTACGCATCTGCTTCGGCTACAACTGGTTCTGGCGTGTTTAACCAACGCTGGGCTCCAACTGAACCTTGAAAAGTGCCGCTTCGCCGCGCGAGAGCTGTCCATCTTAGGGCACATCGTCTCCAAGCATGGTGTTTGACCCGACCCTGCAAAACTGCGAGCAGTCGCTGAGTTCCCGAAACCTACTACACTGAAAGAATTACGCTGTTTTGTTGGACTATGCTCGTACTTCCGGCTCTTCGTGCGAAATTTTGCGTCGATCATGTCACCACTGACCAACCTCCTACGCGGTGATGCAGACCTTTCATCCTGGTCTTCTTACTGCGACGTCGCGTTTGCCACGCTCCGTAGTCTGCTAACATCTCCTCCAATTCTTCAGCATTTCGACCCAACAGCTGCAACGGAAGTTCACACAGACGCTAGTGGGGTTGGTCTAGGCGCCGTCCTCGCCCAACGCAAGCCGGGCTACTCCGAATACGTCGTCGCTTATGCGAGTCGCACACTTACTAAAGCTGAGGCCAATTACAGCGTCACTGAAAAAGAGTGCTTGGCGCTAGTGTGGGCGCTTCGCAAGTTCCGCCCTTATTTGTACGATCGCCCATTCGACCTGGTAACGGACCATCATGCACATTGTTGGCTCGCCATATTGAAAGACCCTTCTGGCCGCCTAGCTCGGTGGGCACTGCAAATCCAGGAGTACGACATTCGTGTCATCTCTCGCAGTGGACGCAAGCATTCTGATGCCGACGCCCTGTCGCGTTCGCATTTACCTCCCGACTCGGCCTGCGGAACCACTGGTACCAAATCCATCGCATCTCTCGACCTCGACTCCTTTACCAGTGAACAACACAAGGACCCGTGGATCGCTTCCCTTTTTAACTGTCTCTCAGGATTGTCAACCACTGCGGTACCACGATCTCTCCGACGTCAAGCTACTCATTTCTTCATTCGTGATCGGCTGCTACACCGACGCAACTACGCCCCTGAAGGTCGTTAGTGGCCCTTGGTTGTCCCGCGCAGCTTGCAATCACAAATCGGCGCCTCCTTTCACGACGATCCCCAATGTGGTCATGCCGGAGTTTTCAAAACTTACGAACGCATTTGCCATCGCTTCTACTGGCGCGGAATGTATAATTTCGTTCGAAAATTCGTTATTGGCTGCCCTGACTGTCAACGCCGCAAATCACCGCCTTCCACTCATCCGGCGCGCTTCAACCGCTTCCGTGCCCTGCCAAACCTTTCGATCGGATCGGAATTGATTTCTATGGCCATCTACCGACATCAGATGAAAATCGGTGGTTCATAGACGATGTGGACCATTTAACACGCTACGCTGAGACCACCGCCCTTCCAAGTGCCACTGCGCAGGACGTAGCATCCTTCATCCTTCATCGCTTCATACTACGACATGGTGCACCTCGAGAACTACTAAGCGACCGAGGTCGAGCCTTCCTATCAGAAGTCGCCACGTCTCTGCTTTCTGAATGCCATGTTGTTCATCGCAAGACCACGGCATACCACCCGCACACAAACGGGCTCACGGAAAGATTTAACCGCACCCTTGGCGATATGCTCGCCATGTATGTGACATCCGATCATACTAACTGGGATGGCATTCTTCCATTCATCACGTTCGCATATAACACCGCGGCACAGTCCACCACTAGATTTTCACCTTTCTTTTTTCTTTATGGACGCGAACCATCCCACACAATCGGCACTCTCCTTCCATACCGTCCTGACGCATCTGAATGCCCATCTGTGTCCGAAGCCGCCCGAAATGCGGAAGAGTGCCGTGAACTCGCACGCACCTTTACGTCACAAGAACAACAGCGCCAGAAAGAAAACAACGCCGACTCTTCACAAAGCCCCAGCTATTCCCCGGGATCACTTGTATGGCTGGCTGTTCCTTACCAAAACCCCGGCATTTCCTCAAAACTCGTTCCAAAGTACGAGGGCCCATACCACGTTTAGGAGCAAACCTCGCCGGTGAATTTTCTCATCGAGCCACTTTCCCCATCTGACGACATGCGCCGGCGTGGACGTGACATCGTCCACGTCGCCCGCCTTAAGCCATATCATAGCCCTCTGCCTCCAGACTCTTAGGTCGCCAGGATAGCTCTTTTTCGACGGGGGCAAATTGTGAAGAAGAAAGAGCATCGTTGGCAAGCAACATCGCCACCGCTTGGGTACTGAGTGGTGGGCTTCGCTCGCTCGGGTCGTGCTGATCATCGGCGGCATCTACTTGACCGTTGCTCTTGCCCGATGGTGTTTCATCGTAGGACCACCTTCGCAACAGTCGCCAATATACCCTTTTTCAATATATATATATATATATATATATATATATATAGTATAAAAAGAGGTCGACAAACGTGCGAAAAAACACTAGTTTTACTAACGTTTCGGCAGGTGGGCCTGCCTTCGTCGGAGTGAATGGTTACACATGACACACAGGGCACATATATCAGCCGCTTCTTTGCGTATCACACGGCTAAGTCATTATCAGTAGTATAGGAAACAAGATTATATCACCAAAGGTACGTGGCTATAGTGTATATAGAGCTGAAAACGCGTATCATTATACAATAGTGAATTGGCACGTATTAGATACCCTACAACTTGTATGGAATGAAACAGGTCAGCAAAATAACAAACTGCGCACGCAGTAGCTCACTCGGTCATACGTTCTGCGGGATAAACACAGCCTAAAAACATTCAGTAAGCCTTTAAAAAAGAAAAAGAAGTTTAGAGAGATAAACAAAATCACAAAGCAGGCAGAGCAAAATGAATGCGAGTAAATGATGAAGTGACAAAGGCCACCTACATTATGTAGGTAATATTTGACAATAGGCCAACATCGTGCGAAGAATATACACTTGTCAGTAAAACAAAAAAAAAGCGATTTACTAAGGCAATATGCAAGTAAGCGTACCCGGGCTCTCGTTCATGCCGGCAGATAGTGTTTTGAATTTATGAATTAAAAATGACTCTTTTACTTCGCGTTCATGGTGTGATTTAAAACCCGATTCCAGTATTGTAGCTTTCATGTTACTGAATGAATGACCTGCCTCGGTGACATGCCTTGAAATCAATAAGTTAGGAAGGGCATGTACATGAGCTTTATGATTATTGAAACGGTATCGAAAAGCAGTTTCAGTATGACCTATGTATTGTACATGACAGATTGAGCATTCTAGCAAGTATACGACATTTGCAGTATCACAAGTAAAACTGCCCTTAATTTTGAACTTGAAGTTCGTCGCAGTACTGGCTGCCAGTGTTGTTGTCATCATGTGTGCGCACACTTTACAGCGGGGCTTTTTACAAGGACGGCAACCAAGCGCCTGGTCGTTATTGCTCTGTCTGGTTTTAGAGGAAGTTAATAAATCTCGCAAATTTCTGCCTCGTCTGTACACAACACGTAGTGGTTCTGGAAACGCTTTTGCAAGGCGTTCGCTCTGCATAAGTATGTTGTGGTGTTTACGGAAAATTGATGCTACGTTAGGTGCCGATGCGTTATGGGTTAAAACCAGGTTAACCTGTGAATGACTTTTAGGATTTTTCTTGGGGATGCAGAGTGTTGTACGGTCTTGTGCGTCGGCACGCCTTACTGCGTCATCGACTAACTTGGGCGGATATTTCTGTTTAGGAAGTGCAGTATATATATATATATATATATATATATATATATATATATATATATATATATATATATATATATATATATAAATATGCAATATAGCGCACACGTTGCATTCGAATAGGTATACCACATTAGCGGAATCGCATGTTAGGTTTCGTCGTATGTTAATTGAGAACGTGGATTGTGTGCTGATTGCCTTGTCTGTTTCTCGCATCGGTTTACAAACAAGACATTGTGAATTTAGGCAAGGTTTAACAAGGTTAAACAACAGTGACTTTCAACAAGGTCACCTTGATCGAAGTCGCGATGTCGTGTATGTAATTCAAGCATGCAATACATCGGACTAACAGAAACAACTTTTAGGACTCGTTTAAATAATCACAGAGCCCATGTGAAATTTGCCCGGAGTCTACCTCTATCAAAGCATCTCAACAGTCTCGACCATGTATTCGACAAACCATCACTAGCACTCTCAGAAACGAGATTTCAATCAAACCGCAAACGAAAACAGCGTGAGTCATACCTCATCTACCAATTTAACACCCTCGAAAGAGGAATAAATAAGAATACAGGTACACTTGCAGCAATTAGAGCCTTAGAAAACAATAACGGCAGTAATGACAATAATTGAGTTCAAGGCACTGTAGCTGCGACGGTCACGGGACAACTGAAAATACTTCTAATTGTAACTACTCTTCCTAAGTACAGCTTTCGTCTCTTTCTGTTTCTATTTTACTAACCAATTCATTGGCTCAAGCATGACATGCCCAACAGCAACACTGTGCACAATCAGGAGGCCCCTACTGCGTAATCCAGGATTGGGCCAGAATTGACACTGCACCCGCTTGCCATCCTCTGCAGCAATGCATGGCGCCCCTCTTTGAACGACGAGACGTCCACGTGGCACTGAGTAGTTAAAGGCTTAAATTCTTGAAGAAAGCTTTTTTCCCCTCACCAAATTGCCGCAGTCATGTGGTGCCGTCTGGTCGGGAACCATGCGTTAGTCATGCGCTCATGGCCATGATGCTTAGTATGTTCGTTTCGGACCCTCTGCTTGTGAGAGTGCTGATATATGCACATGAGCCTATAAGGAATAATGTCTTCAGTAGTTTGCCTCATAGCTTGGGGCTCAGCAGAGAAACACAAACATGTCATGCATAATCATCGAGCACATGATATACTCATATTTAGTGGAATTTTTGGGACAATTGCTTTTTTTAATCTCCCAACAGGAATTTTTTAAAAAATGTTTTTTGGGAGACTCAATTGCTAACGCTTACTAATGATTTTTTATATCTATTGATCTGGGTTTCTACAGAGATGGCGGTTTTCAAGACAAAGGCATTCGTCTCCAAATCACAAGAGTTGCTCCTTTTCAAACTGCGTGAACAAAATATTGACCACAACGTATTTAATTGGTTTAAAGATTTCCTCTCAAACCACACACAATATGCCACTGCTAATAATCATTCCTTGCACTTTTCTCTGTTGCGTCTGTTTTGGGCTCAGTCTCTTGTTTCTTATACCTATATCAATGACCTCTGAAACACTATTGTTTTTCCCCAATTAAACTTGTCACAGGTTTCTGAGCTATTTGTTTTTAAATAAGTAATCTATCTCTAAATATCCAAAAAGACTTTAATCAATTATCTCTATGGTGCGACATATGATTCAAGCATTAAAACAGAAGTAAATGTATAGTCGTAAGAATAATTCGATCCAACGAAACACACACTATAGGTACCACCTCAAAGAAGTCCCCTTAAATACTATCGACTACTATATATACCAAAAAATTATTATCACTAAAGACCTCTTCTGGAACACGTACCTTTATTACGCAACCTGTAATGCTAGCCGTATTCTTCGCTGCTTGCGACGCCATTTTTCCAAAGCACTACTTCCTTTAAAATCAAGTTAGTATGTGTTGACTTCCCATACACGTCGTCGTTTACTTCGTGGAGGTTCCCTGAATTACTCTGAAAAATTTCCCTGAGTAACAACGGAATAAGTTCACTGGAAGAGCTTCTAGCCTTACAAATTAAACGGTGAGATAATTTCAAGAATCTGTTCAGTACGAGCAGAGTGACGAAGATTTTTTACACGCTGCAATCACATTCAATCACATTCTCTCTTCATCTCGACGAAAGCGCTGGAAGATAAGCAGGGAGAGATGGCAGCGGCAAACAAAATACGTCACACGCGCCTCGTGACCTTAAGTACTTTATCTTTTTTTTATTCACGTACCCGGCTTTTTCCGTGCGATCATGCAAGCGCGTCAACAAGTGGCGGCCTCCCGTTGCAATCTCTGTAACGACCAAGCACACCTTTTCAAATCAGCCAATGGCTGATAGATGGGCATGCTATGAGAGATTTTTGAGTGTCTTCCGTCACCTGTCGAGGGAAAAGAAAACAATTTTTAGCTGGCTTTGACAACCTATTGTGAATTCCAGATCACGCGCTCTGGTATAACATTCGGCTCGCGTGTTCTCGGTAGCCCCTACGACCGATCATCCGCGTTTTCTGGCCATATGCAAAACGTGTCGCAGGCCCCTTTTGACGCTATCGAAAATAAATTACCACTGTCTGTTCGCGTGGTTCTTATCTTGACGTAAACGTTCAACCACCTTCAGTTCATTCTGCTGCCCTATACTTGATTTTAACCAGACGTTATGGTTGTATCATAAGAGTACTTCTGAAATGTTTATAGAATTTAGTAGCCATCACTGCGTCACTAATTTACGTTTCACAAGCATTATTGTTTATTTGAAAAGCGTTTGCGAGACCTGGCATGGCTCTGTGTTAAGAGACTTGGTTGCCACGCTGAATTCTTGGGATCGATTCTGACATTTTTTCTTCACATTCGTTGGGTGAACGCAACGGATGTCAGCTTTTTCTTAACGCTCAGCCATTATGACTACCCATGTGTGTTGTCACCGTGTTTTAGTAGATGTGAGGTGCCAATCAGTAGATATCAAGTGTCGTACCCGGCTACGGTTATGTGCGACTGTCCTGCGCAATGCGTTTGAGGACGTGCGCGACGGGATTTTTACAGTATGCATGCCATTACGATCGAGTCATATTCGTCGAACCACTTTACCCTTCCATACTAAATTGGTTTACACAAGGTTTAGGGGATGATTAGAAGAGCACCCTGCCATAGGCGGCTAGATACACACACACACACACACACACACACACACACACACACACACACACACACACACACACACAGAGACGGACAGATGGACGGACGGACGGACCGACAGACAGACAGATAGATAGATAGATAGTTAGATTGATATATAGATAGAAAGAGAGACAGACAGAGAGACAGACAGAAAGACGGACGGACGGGCGGACCGACAGACAGACAGATAGATAGATAGATAGATAGATAGATAGATAGATAGATAGATAGATAGATAGATAGATAGATAGATGCCAGAAGTGCTAGCAGTACGTAAACAAATGCTTCGCATTCAAGAACCAGGCAGTTGCTCTTGATATCCTTGCTTTTCTCAGTTTCACTTTCAGAATAGCTGAAAGGATGCTGAAACGTAGAGGCTGCTTAATTCTAAAACAAACAAATTGTGAAGTTATGCTTCAACCAATACACATCTTCTTTGAGCTTTTTCGTGACACAGGAAAATTCTGAGATAAGTAAATGTATTAATATAACACAATAAATAGCGACGATAATTTGGTTTGTACTATGCAGGCTTATAGCCAAATGTTTGCGACAGTGCTCAAAATGTAATAACAGCAGAATGTATAAACAACTATTGTTTCGTGTAGCAAATAGTCAGCAAGAAGTTAGAGTGAAATTAAGGTTATCACCACTGCAGTCATTACCTGTTTTCCTCTAAGTAAATAGATTTTCCTGAATATTCCAGAAACTGTACCTTTGTTGCCAGTTACTGTGGACGTTTCTCAGCAATGTTCGCGTTTTCGTTGGTATGTCTGTTGTAATTTTCACTTCACATCCACAGCCGAACAGTAATAGTCAAAATACAAATCGCACCAAGACTGACGTTGTTGCCATTATAGCGTCCTATAATTGCAATAACTAGGGGAATATTTTACTATTATTCACGTACGCATGCATCACAGCTAAGGACCTACTCACTTGAGGCGTGCCTCTGTTATCGCCTGTTACAATTGTCAACGCTCCGCCAAAGCGATTTATTCGTGGTTGCCACACCAAGAGGGACGAGGCACTCCTGCATAATGAATGTGTCTACCTGCTCTTGTCATAAGCTCGCAAACGTGTTTTTGTTTTGCGCCATTGCCCTAACTCTAGTTTTGTGTTACAAAAATGTGCTTGTGAAACCGTTCGTTGCCGTGTGATGCTGCATATGAAATAACGATTCCCGGACATTCGTCCATGTTGAAGCGTTGGGACCTGTGTAGCACGCTATTCCCGGTTTAGTTAGCGCATGCTCTCCTCATACTAAAAGAGGAACGTAAACATATGACGTATATATATTGCCGGAAACGAGAGCCATTATTCATGAGAGCGATACTCACTCGTATTTTTTTGGTAGTTTAAATTGGGAGGTTTGTATTCCAAAAACGTTTGGCATTCCTCTATGCCAGCTCGCAATTTATTACACAATACCGTAAACAGTGTGCCCTGGTGGGCACTGTATGTAATGCACGTGGAACTAACCTCTTTGATGGGATATGGCATTCATTCTGAAAATGATTGAATGGAGAACATACAAATTTTCTTTGCATTGATTCGGTGTTCAGGTGAAGAGTCAGTAAAAATACCAAACAATGTGCCTTCGCAAACGCAAACTATTTGCAATAATATGTTTAACTCAGGAACACATAGACATTGTTTTGAAAAAGGAACGATAATCACGAAATGTTAAAGAAGCACTTTAAACGTTGTATGAAAGCTAAAGGTTACATTAGTGTGCCATCTTAGAAGGATACGTAAACTTTGCTCCATTGACTTGGTCATAAACGAGGAAACCGTTTCTAAAAGGAACCTTCCAATCCGTCTTAACGCCAAATAAGCAGCGCTACAGTTCTAAATACAAATAAGCAGAACTATGAAGAATTGGTTGCCTTGAAAAAAAACAATATGAACAAAAATTTCTTCATATACTCTTAAATGACTATTACGCTTTTAAATAGTTAATCGTTTTTTCTATGAGTTGCTTGAATTACACTAAGGTGATTTTGTTGAAACTTTTACGGTTTATATAAATTGCAATATTCTGGATTGCAAGGCATGGTAGGAAGCTGTTCGAATGTAAACTATTCTCATTTTTCTATATTCGACGTACAGCGCAATGTGAAGCAAACAGACCTAATTCGACTAAATAGCTCGGGTAAAAGTGTAAACCCTCATACGACAGTGGCGTTTGTGTACTCCTTTCTCTTGCGGTCAGTCTTGCGTGCCCTTTTTATATACACAAAGTCCCATGAACATCCAAGCATTCACTTTGTCTGCAGTTAATTACTTTGCAGATCTCAGTAAAAGTTATCCCGCTTGTAAAGTGAAGCATTTAGCGCTTCCAGTGGTGTATCGCTACCATGCGAAAATAGCCCATCTTTGGCAGGCGGCGATATCACGTCGCGAATTCATCAAAATGGGTTTTAACATAATGTCTATTATCTGTAAAGACCCCACGACGTAACTCATTTTCGTGATTTGTGAGGCCATTGTGACCATACAACTATACTGACTGTGACGTTGGTTTCTTGGCTTTTGTGCCCTAGACCTCCGATCATTCAACTTTCCCATGTTTTCCATATTTCTCTTGTTCGCCTTTGCCATCTCTCGCTACGTAGTAGGCGTTGTCGCAGGGAAGCTTGTGTGGATGTCAAAGGTTGAGTCATAGGTTATCTTAACGACCTTGCCGATTTCGTGCACTCCAAAAGTGAATATATATGTACGCCAAGTACATGTTCAAACATTTTTACAATTAAGTGTCAGTTTTACGAATGTGTTTCGTTTGTCTATGTTCGTGTCGGGAGTGCACTGCTCCTTACTTAGCGAGACCATCTTTTTGGGAGCGCGTGTCAAGAAGGAGCAGCGATTGATCGCACATGACCACCTGTTCCACGCAACGATCGCCTTGTGCTTTTTGAAGCTTTTTTCAAATCAACGTAGTGCCGAATTTATAAGCAGGTCCACAAACTTCGTCTTTTGGGCGATGCTCGACAACTGACAAGAATGTTCGGTGGGAAAATCGATAACTCGTTCAATGGTCTTCCCGGGTTGGGAGGAATTCAAAGCACCCACAAAAAGAATTACGTGTTTTTGGCGACGTTTCACCAAATGGTGTACATCTTCAAGATAAGTTCAAAGTTCTTTCGTCGCGACACGTGAAAATGCACAAACCCGATATATTTGACTGCCAGAACAACTTTGAGTACTCTCCAGAAAATAGTTTGTCTGAGGCAAGCTGAACTTGTGCTACATTTGTGCCACGAATATGAAGTAGAATGATTATAGGAAAAAAATTGCTATGCTTTCACTAATGTGTGCAAGCTCTGAAACTGTGAAAGTGTATAATTCGGAGGATTTACCTGGTCTCTTATATGTTTTTTTCGTAGGCCATAGCTTGTTGATACAGGTTGTTTCGAGGTTGCATCCAGATCACTCCTAGGCCTTGTCTTGGAGGCACAAGGATGTTACTTTGTTGATTCCCAGCGCAGAAAGGCTGCAGTAAAACCACGAACAGTAAAAAAACACATGAACGTCGTTGCCGTAGATCTTCTATCGCTCAGTAAGGGTGGACAGTAATTTCGTAAAATGGTGTTTCTTCAATGATTTTTTGCTACGAATATTATGTAAAATTGCTTGGAGGGTTCTGGTTTTAATACATTTTATAATCTACATGACCAGGCGTTATCTAGGTGTGAATATACTTCCGAAGCCAACACAAAAGTGAATATTTCATTCCATATTTTTGTTGCTTTTAGTAACAGCTGCTGGCCTCTGACGAAATGTATCGCCTGCTAGCAGCTTTGTGATCTGGACAGCCAAAGCGCACCACAATGACTTGCGAGAAAATAGCAATCAGTACACTGGAACCAGAACGTGCGCCATTCGATTGTATGCAGTCCCATGTAAAGGCATTTTGCACAAGTCTTCTTTGTACCATTTTCTTCGATACCTCATAACACTCAGTTCTCTTCATTTATTTATTTAGTTAGTTGGCTAGGTAAATATTCTCAATGGCAATCGCAGCGTTATAGAGAGAACTTGCGTAAAATGTGATAAATTGTATTTTATAATGTTCCATAATCAGGGTCGCTGGCGATAGAGTCTTGAAGGTGGTTCAATTCAGATCAAGTCTTGGACACGTAAGAGTCAATTTACATGTTGGTGCGGCCGAACGGTACATAAACTTTGAAGTGTCGGTCGATGCGATATGAACTTTGTAAAGGTGGTGTGAACGATGTGCGTTTATTTCATTACTCGTGGATGGAGGCGGAATTGTTGTAGGCCCGTGTGCTCAGATACGGCTACACGTTAAAGAACCCCAGGTGGTCCTAATTTCCATAGCCCTCCACTACTTCGTCTTTCATAATCATATAGTAGTTTCGGGACGTTAAGCCCCACATATCAATAAATCAAATCATTATTCATAAAAAATGGCTACGTATTTTACTCGTGTACTTTACTGTAGTTTCTATTGTTCTTTTCACTAACTGCCACCAGCCCTATCAAGTTCATCAGCTCGAGAAGCCCTAACCACAAATATGACCAGGTCCTTGGCGCCTACACGATTTCCGCCTGATGTTCTCCGATTCATGCTTGGGTAAGGAATCACAATACGGAAAGCCAATATCTGCCCCCAAGAGGGGCCACCTATTCAAAGTCCTGCAAAAAAATATGAAAACAAGACATCATGCTTTGCATTTTTTTTATGAATGACGTGGTTTCTTTTTCCGACGTACATACACTTTATCTAAATCTCTTTCTTTTTTAGGGCCTCCGTACTCAAAAAGAATGGTTGCCTAAACCACAATCTACCGCCATATATCTCTTAGTTGTAAGGACGCCTTTTTGTGCTCAACATAGCTGTGTGCCTTCTATTCAACCAGCCATAAAAGCACCGGATGCAGTGCATTGTGTTGAGTGCAACGATTTCGATCGTGTCATCCATTGTTTCGCTTTCTGCGGAAAGCAGCACTACGTTGTCTTGAAGCATTCGACAATACTGCTACCACACTTATGCATGTAACACAAGATAAGGATAGTGCTTACTTGTGCCCAAGTTTAAATAAATCAAGCACACACTTTACTCCTCCGCTAAAGGACGCTTTATTCTAAAGCTTTAGTTTCCCTTACGCCATTGCTGGGCGATATGGTTGTGAAGCGTATTTTAAGGGGTGGGGGCCAGAAAGTCCTATGCCAGTGTGAATACGTGTCATGAATATCATTTTGTTCATACTGAAGAAACATTTTCAGACATTTTATAAGGCTCATTGCCCTTCCTTTTTGCTCATCATATACACTCTATATTTCTATTTTTGTAAGATATACAAAAAAGAATAAAGCTTCTACGTGTCGAATTTTGCCGACACTGTTGTATTCCCCACGCGAATGGCCTTCAATCTGAAAGCATTATAGGAGATAAATGCCATTTTTTCTGCCCGTGTGGCACGAGTATTAAATGCATCCATGCTTACATATTAAAAAGACTTGAGTGGAGCAAAGTGTATGTTGTACTGCATTTTTTAAGATTATGGTGTCATCGACACCACACAAACAAGGAAATCCTTTATAAAGCCATTGTCACAACGTTATTTTTTGTAATATCTTTATTTTCATATGAAAAGATCATGATATACACTTTTTGCTTCGCAGAAAACTGTACAAGAACAATCAAGAAAATGCACAAAAAATGAACACACACTCGCAAAGGTTCAACATGTGTGTAAATATTTTTATATTTACATGTGGAACAAATTTGGTATCGAAAGAAGGAGAGGTACTTTTGAAATAATTTTTCTACAAACGACACTCAAACGACATTCCGGAAAGTTCAAAAGGCTCAAATTCAACAGCCACGACGAGCGCACGCCGTTCTCACGCGTTACTCGAATATAGGATGTGCTTGATCAAGAAGGAGACGCCGCCATTACCACTTCCTTTCGGGAGCGCTGTTAGCACGACGACGGCTGCTCTGGCCCTTCTTTTTTACTTCTTTCTCCGGCGGCCGTGGCAGGGCACAGCGCCTTCGGGAAGAGGGGATGAAAGATGTAAGGAGACGAGAGAGAAAGAGTGGCAGCGTCTTTGGAAGGTTACGTTCGCTTGCAAGTGACGACTCCAGCAGCAAACGCGTCAGAGAGGTCGTGTCCATGTAAGCATGGTTTACCCCCTGTCCCTCTCCGCCCCCTCAAATTCAACGTAGAGAAGCGAGCGCGGAGGGAGATACCATTGCATATAGAAGGTGTGATGCTTCCGCACTTTCTCGGCATCTCTTTCCACACCCACAAGCTTTCACTCCTCCGTCAGTACTCGTGAGTGCGCGCCATTTTGATAACTGCGCCGTTGAAAACGTGACTATCTGCGCCGTTCGCAGAGTGCTGAAGCGTTTGAATAGTATTTGGCGTGCATTTTCTTCACTCGCGCTGAGGACTTTGGAACGTCAATTTTGTGCGCTGCGTCATCCGAGATGCCGCCGATCCGTTGTCTGCTGACTGTACCGCACATTCAGATAAAGCGGACGTACCACTTGGAAGAAGGTTCCGTGGTCGCCCTCAAACATGCGATTGCCACATGTCCTGTCCTTGGGTCGCAAGTTCAACTGTCTTGCAGCAACTTTCAGGTAAGTGACTGCTTATTTGTTCAACTGTGTATTTGTTGAGAGCGATAAGTGCTTTTAATCGTCGTTGAAAGCTGAGGCCCGTTTTTATTTCTTTTTTTGCTGCGAGTTTGCGTAGTTTCGTATTTAAAGGCTGGGGATGTGCGCTTCTGTACTATTGTTAGTGGGGTCCGGTTTGTCGAAACAGTGTTGCTAAGAGGAAAACTAAGCGTGCAAGTTTTTGTATTATTTTACAACTCATGCGTTTTTATTGTCTGCCTCATACATGTGTACGCGTGCCCGAATTGACAGTATGTCGAAAGGCAACTACATGTTTCGCGTATCGACATCGTAGCTAGGCCTCACTGAAGGCTTGTCAATGGTCGCAAGCCTTGTGTTCACGTTCTGACCGCATTAACCTCTCCTTGATGTAATTTAACTCACCCCTCCCACACACCACAACAAAAAAAAAACGTGTTGATACTCGAGATAACATCGGCTGCGATGTGGCCGAACGAGTTCGCCGTGCACTTTTGAACTTAGTTCGCTGAGCATGCGGCTGACCTACACTCGCTTCAACAAAGTTCGTTGATTTTGAACGGTTGGCAGCGCACACCACTTTTCATAGAATGCACAAATAAAGCATGAGAACGTAGTGAGGCGCTTGCTTTAATATTTTCAAGAATGTCACTTTTGTTCTTATCGTACACAAACCTGTGTTATCGTCGATCTAGAGTGTATTGTAAGTTGGAGCGCTCTCGAGTGTTTTGTATTGTTGAATTAACATATATAGCGTGTATGATGCGAGTTGTGGAGTTGTGTACGTGAGGAGAATTGCATAGTGAGGGGATTAGTCGAAAAATTTATTTCGAGTAAAGATGCCTATGCGTACCTGCGTGCGTGTTTGTGTGCGCGCGCGCGCGCGCGCGCGTGTGTGTGTGTGTGTGTGTGTGTGTGTGTGTGTGTGTGTGTGTGCGCGCGCAAGGCATTCCGGAGGCCGTGTCTCCAACAGGCCATGCGTGCTGGCAGCTGAGCCGTGTCTTCGCGATCTAGGAACATACAGTAGCGAACAAACCTTCATACATCTTTTTCAGTTCATTGACAATATACGGGGTTGGTTTGCAGGTAATGGATCCTCTGTTCAATGAACTTGTCGACCTCGCTACTGAAGACAGCATACCCGATATGTCGAAAATCGTTCTTATGGCACAGCAAGAAAGTAGCGGGAATGAAGCGCCGTCATGTTCATCGTCACAGGTAAATTTTCTGAGTTTTACGTTCTTATTGTTTAATATTATTAAGATTAAATGCTCTTTTATAAATATTTAAATTATCAGTTATTTAGTTTTGATGATCAGTTGCAACTGTTGGCGCGAGTGATTTTTGGCAGCGAGAGCAAAACGGCACGAAATGTCTGAGTTTGTTATCAGCTGATGTCATTCTAGAAGTCCGATGTTAAGTCCTAACGCCTGATGCTCTTCTCTAGATTAGTTATCGAATATGGTACAAATCCTTTGCGGATGTTACGATCTAGCTGCTTTTTAAGTTTTACCGGCTTATGTTGATTTGAGTACATTTTGTTGGAATATTACTTACGGCTAGGGACACGTATGCTGTGGGTGAAAGAGGAAGTGTGATTGTGAGCAGCAAAGCAGGGGGACTTGAGTCAAGCGCAGTGTTTCTTCGCGGAAGGTGCGGGTGAAATCGGTGTTGTGGAATAGCAGGGAATGAATTAATAAATTTTGAAGTATTTTATTTGAAGTATTATTTAAATTAAAAAAATTGTATTGAAGAAATTGTTTTATTATCTGCGCTTTTCGCACGCTGGCATGCAAGGCCCTGGTTATGTTTTTTTTTTTTGCGTGCGACACAAACTTGCGTGCACTCACGCAATTTTAGGAGGGTGCCTTTTTTTAACCATTGCAGTTTTTTTAAAATAAAAAGTCTATGATACGCTGGTTCCTGTCGTTTTCGCACAAACTAGATGGCGAAGCGAAAATAACTTTCTGCAGCTAAAATGACGACCACGTGACAAATTTAAAACTGTTCAATTAGCATTTTAATTTTGGGCTTTAGTGCCGTATATATCAAAGTTCTAGTGGGAAATCATAAGTAATCGCACCTGGCCGGCACGAAGCACAGCATAATACCGAAATGACCCGTGGAGCGGAAATGGTGAAACTTAAATGGAATGGTGCGCCAAAGCAGAATCTGGTCGTAAAAAGTCTGCAAACATCTTAAAATACCCAAGTAGACAGCTTATTATTTGTCTAAGATGGGTGGTCCTGATATTTTCCGTTCTGAAAATATAAAAAGGCTAAAAAAACATTTCACTTCTCTGCAAAAAGAAATGGCAAAGTGTCTGCGCCAGAGGTTTATTCTTAGACAGGGGAAAAGTTTCATTGCAGTTTTCTTGTGCACAGTGCATAAATAGTACGAGAGAGCGTGTACCAGTTCATGGAAATGCCGATTTTTGCTTGCACTACCAGGTGCAATGAAAAGCTTAAACCAGCTCTGCCGTTATTATTGTAAAATACCTACCACCTCGTCATTGCAATGTATGAATACCAACTTGCCGCTGCCCTCTATGCTATGCATTGTATCTCAATATTGTATATTGTGCATTCCCACCCCTGAAACTGCCCGCGAGGGCTTACAATAATATAATAAATGATGGCAGTGTGAGCTATAGCAATAGGTTTACAGTTTCTAAAATGTGTTGTGAAAGACTGGCGTGTATTTAAATATCTCCATGCTATAAGCAATATCTAGTACATTTACGGACCAAAGTAATAAAAGATGGAGCTCTCAATTACCGTAACACTGCAACTTTATGAAATACAGCTTATTAAGTTGCCCTTGCTATGTTATTACTCACTACTCACCAACAGCTAGCGAAGTACCATTGAACAACACTGCCAATGGCGTGCAGCGGAGTTCATTTTGTCAGATGCATTATATTGTTTTAATCTCCCAGTTAAACCATAGTTATGCTGCACACATTGAAATTGTTTTTAATGATAGATATCACATCTGTAATGCTAAAACACAAGTTGTGTCTTTTAAAGTGCTCTAAACCTGTTTTTTAAACTGTACAGAATTTGAAGTAAGCCACTCAGTGAAGTCTTATGCATTTTCACTTTGCCTATACAGGACGACATGCCAGCAACACCATGTGTATCTTATAATGGGGCCGTCCTTGAAGATGCAGAGTTTTTCTGGCTGATGGTAGACCAGACAAAGTGTTTTCAAGTGACTAATGCAGAGGAAGGACTTGTCGCAATTATGTGTGCAAACTGGTTGTTCAATGTTCAATATGCTTGTAAAGCGTTCAACACCCTTGTCGTCCTCGAAAGATTTTTTCTTGAGCTCGTAAAGACAACACCAAGATCTGTTGTTGCGAAGTTCTTAAACATTGTCGTAAAATCCACATAGTCATATGATAATGCCATATGGTAATGTTCTTGCACATTTGCCTTACTGCATATTTTTTATGTTTGATTGTATTAGTGATTGAAAATTTATTGATTATTATTGCCGTTTTTAGTGCCGCATTAATTTATTTTGCATTCGCTTCACAAGTCGTGCATGTTTCTCCTTTTGCATAGCCGGGCACACATGCTGTCAAATAACCCATGGTCATTGAACTTTTTAGTTATTACCATATTACATTCCTGCAAGACAGAACTATTGTGCAATAGTTTTTGCTGCTTGTTTGCTAATCTAAATAACATTACACTGCCTTGGTTATGGTCAGATTAGATTATGTGGGCCATTATGATATGATGCACATTGCAAGAAGCATGTGTAAAATTTTGCAATAAATGTAAATAATTTAGAGAAAAACTGCCTTGTGGTACTTGTTCTTGATATTTAGTCTGCACAAATCCATATTTATTTCTAGAATGCATCAAAAACAGATTTCTTTAAAAGTGAGAGCGATGCGCATCTACATAGCACTGTTGTTTTTATATATGCACAATATTTTTAACTTGGTAAGACTGAACCTTGATTTAGCCATGCCAGGTTTAACTGCAAATTAAGTTGCTGAAATATGTGTATTCTCTGCATCCTGTAATAGACAGGCACACTGCTTTGAGTACTATATATATTAGCATGTGCCGTGCATACCCGTTAGTGCTCTGTGGAAGTCGATATATAGCCATGGATATTCGTGCACATATATATTGACTTCACCCTGCCCTGAAGCGGAACACTGCAGCGCACGCCTATCGATATAGCAGAGGGTGCACACTTTTCCAACACCCTTGAAAAAGGGTGTTCCAGTTCAAAACACCCTAACACCCCAATTTTCATTTTGCTCGACACCCTTCGTCTAAGGTGTTCACATAACACCCTTTCAGTAGGGTGTATCTGAAAACACCCATAGGGTGTTCCTCTGGCGACAAGCCAGTTTACACCCTTAAGGGTGTAAAAAAATTTACTGTGTGGTGCCACATCACGGATGAACGAAATCGCAATCGCCCAAATGCCGTTCGTCCTCTAATGTCATCGCCAGGACTCATTTGATTGAGAAATATAAAACGACATTTGATTCGACTAGAAGGAAACTTTTCGCGTATCTTATTTACACCAATCACTCAAACAACTGCTTAAAACTTCTCTTCAGCTGGTATATATGCAATGTAAAATAAATGCGCCAGGCGCCATTTCCTTTTTATGCTGTGGATCTGACTAGCTTTGGCTTAAGTTGCCATGGTTGGTTGCAACGTCGTGAAAGAAACTAATGAACGAAAGCTAACGGCAGTGTAATATGCTTATTTATTCTTTCAATTATCATTGGATGTGTATGAAGCTTGTAAACGCTTGTTTATTTTTTATTGCTATATATACTCACCCAATGCTCACTAGGAAGGTGGTGCGATCGAAATCATCAAGCCAAATGTCATTCGCTTTGGACATAACAGCAACGCCGAGAAAAAATGTCATTCGGGAACTGAGTGCACGTGTCTTCGCTATATATACCGAATGTCATTTTCTGTGCCCGTGTGGCACGGGTACACCCTTAAGTCCTTCCCTTAACACCCTTCATCTTGTTCAACAACACCCTTTTTGCCTGTACACCCTTCTTGTAGGGTGTTCCGAAAGAAAAAAGGGTGTGAAATTTTGAAAAAAGGGTGTAAATTGCGATAACACCCTTTTTACACCTATAAGGGTGTAAAAAATTTTACTGTGTAATAAGAAATGCTAAAACGAGACAAAGTAGACAAAATTGCATAAAAACGCGTGCTAAGCCACGGAACGTTACTTTTCAAAAATTGCAATAGCACACAAAGAACACAAGCACACTTGGTAGAAACCTGTGTCAAATTAGTTGAAAAGTTACTGAGGTTGAGTTATCCAGTAATCATTCATTTGTGTATTGCCGCTAGTGGTTTGTCTGTATACCTATCAGCTGATTTGCGTTTTTTTTATCTAGACGCTTCCTCAAGTATATACGGGCAAAATATGACCCCGCGTGCTGAACCTCTTTCAGTGGCACATTTGTTATGCTTATGTGACACAATTTAATTAAATATATTGTCATGCGCCTGCAATAAAGCGAGGTGCAATAAAATCGCGTATAGCTCAAAATTTTTGGAAAAGAGTAAACCTGAAATAATATGCGCCTAATATAGACCTTTTCTGAGCATTTATGCATTTACCCTTTATCGGAGCTATTCATCGAAGACGACGTTCACGTGAAGCCCCCGAGTACCGTCATCAATGAATGAAACATTGATTCCTTTCGTGGCTATTTCTCCTTGTCACGCATTAATTCACAAAAGTAAAACGTACTATCACTACCGCGAAAGGCCGCGTCAGCTACTGTGTGTAAAAAGGTAAAATCGATTGAGAAACAAATTCTTACCCTGCCTCCGCATCGCATGTCCATAGCGACGTCAAACGTGCGTCTATGATTACAAGAGGTCTGTCATAGAAAAATCCCACCGTTCGTGGAAGAAACAAAGCTGGCATAACTGGAGCGTTGGAAACGTATTTCCCCTCAAACTAGTCCCCTTCGGACTCCACACAGTCCTCCCAGTGGTGCTGTCATAGTCAGAAACATTCTGTGAATGCGTTGTTCTGAATGGAGTTTAGGTCAGGGGTCGTCGCAGCCGTAAGGTATTTCCCTCAAATTGTTCTGATTTCAATGTTTTATATAGTTTGCGAAACAGAAAGAAGTCGCAGGGGGTCATATTACGCGAGTGAGAAACTTGTTGAACAACAGTAGTGTGACGTTTCGCCAAGAAAGTCTAAACTAAGTGTGAGGTATGTGCAGGAGCATCGTCGTGATGGATGCGCCAGTTTTTTTCTTACCAGAACTCATGTCTCTTGCGCCGCCAAGCATCACATAAGCGACAGAAGACACCCCTATATACATTCTGGCGATTGACTTTGTGGTGCCTACATACGGAGTACCACACCGCGGGAGTCTGATCATCACTTAGGCGTTCCTGTGCCTTCTTTGGTCTCGGTTAGCCTTCTTTGGTCTTGGTGACGTGAAATGCTTCCACCATGATGACTGAGATTTGGTTTCTAAATCGTACGAGTATCCCAAGAGTCTTCACTAGTGAGAATGGTGTTCGTAAAGTTAGGGTCACTTCTTGTGAAATTCAGTATCTCCTGTCAGACTGCAACACGAAGTTGCTTTTGCACCACCATAAGCAGTCTTAACGCGATAGCGTTACAGAGTTCGTGTCGCTAAAACTCCGCTATCGGCGTCGGCACCGTTGTTTGTGAGGGAGAAATCGAGAAAGAAGCAAATGAAATTAGGAATAAAATTTTCGGTACCGTTCAGGATTGAACCTGGGCAATTGGCGTGACAAACAGGTGGCCTACAACAAAACTAAGATGTTATACTTGCAGCTGCTTTGAGAAAAAAAACACTACCTAAATGCCACATAGTGAAAGGAGTCTCCTTAGCGCATTTTTTACAGGTTCACGACGAAAACGAACTCATTCGGCGATCCGTAGACGCATTTTGGAGGCCACAAACTACGTCAAAAAAGGCGTGGATAGTGCAGCCATGGACCGCCGCTAAAAACACACAGGAACTTTTAAACAGCTCTAAAAATGGACAAATGTCTCCATCTAGCAGAAAACATATCACGCCTTTCCAGAGGCGTTGATCAAGAAAACAGCAAATGCTAGATAATGTGCTGCTATCTGCGAGGCAATGTGAGAGTCTTTATGGCCTCCGATATTGTGAACTCCGAGGCATTGGGAGACTATTTATGACCACCAACTCTTGCGCGCGCGTGTGTGTGTGTGTGTGTGTGTATGTGTGTGTGTGTGTTTGTGTGTGTGTGTGTGTGTGTGTGTGCGTGCATGCGTGCGTGCGTGCGGTACATCCGTGGCCACGTCTCTCTAGAGCATGCGAGCTGTCGGTATCGGTTTTTGCTCTGCGGCACTAAACCTTCAGCCAATATTGGGCTTTGACGTAGTCAGCCTGACAACTAGGCAGTACATGCTCCTGGTACACAACTTCAGAGCCCAAAAGTTCGTCAAGCTTTAGCTCAACGGGGTAACAACCGGCTGCTCGCGTGCTCTACACAGACGTGGCTGTGGCTACACAATTGTGTGCATGTGTCTTTTGGACGATATGCACAAAGTAATACCGCTTTACACAAGAAAAGCTTTGTAGTAGGCGAGTAATTGTTCCTAGTTACTGATTGCATCGACGGCCTCGGAAACTCGGACTACCAATTGCGGCTAGCATTTCTACTATCATTGAACAGGCCAGCTCCCTGAAGCGGACTTAACCCCATTTGCTAAGATCGATTTTAAATGCATGCTCGTATAGTTATGAAGCCTATAATATACTTTACGCAAATCATTCTGAGGAATGGTTGCAATATTGTTTAGTCACTTCGCTCAACTAAAGCCATGCAGATCAGGAAAAAAGCAAACCTTGAATCTTGAACCGATGAAAAGTTATTGGGGAGAGTGTAGTTGATGCCAACGTACAAGTAGAATTAAATGTATCCTTCGAGACAGTTGCTCTACTCGAGAATACAAGTCAGCTTGTGCTAGCAGTCGAGAAAAAAAAACCCTTAGGCTTCGTACTAATACGGTGAGTTCATCTCCTCGAAAAAAAATTGTGCTGAAAGCAGAGTACACAATCATTTCCTGTAAACATGCGCGCTATAACAAGAGTTTCAATAACTGCAAGTGTGATTGAATTATGGTTTGAGTGGGACACTGTTCATCACCTAACCCATAGAGACGAGCGAACAAGGAATACTTGTAAAGTAAGCCTTTTCACAGTGAGGTTGTAAAAAAATAGCACTAACATACTAGTAGGTTCGTAATTCAAGAAAACATTAACTTCGCTGAAGGATGCTATATCTTTAGTTTCTCGCTTAGCTTGTTAAGTTCCCAAAAGCAAATGCGCTGTGTTGTATGGCTTTTTGTTTTTTAGGTTCAGTTTTTGTTGTTTGCTATTGAGGTTTGGAAAATCAAAGTAGTCGGACCAGTACTTCCTCCCTTCTTTTAGCTACAATCATTCGTGAAATACTGGCTATCAAAAGGTACAACATACTGTAGTGATAAAATAGACGGACGCATGGATGGTAGGACACAGGGACGGATGGACGGACTTTTCGCCCCAATCATCATCATTCATTCCGTGAATATGCTGTGATTTTTTTACGGTGGAGAGAGTGGTGTATGTAGTCTGTATGTAGGCACCACGGGGCGTACTCCTCAATTTTCGAGAGTCCCTTTACCTCTGCAAAACATGAACAACGTTCATCACCACACTATGTCCTGATTTCTGAGAATCGTTTTAACTTGTAGATTTTGGAGATTTGTGGGCAGTTTTTTTAGACACCCCATATATATACCTACATGCCAGTTATTTTGAAGGTGTGTACATAAACAAGCATGCATGCCACATGCAATAGTTTGTCCCCTCCCTCCTTACAAAACCCAAACATTGCGAGGGATAGAAAGGGGTATACTACAGTATTGCAAGAAGTTCTTTTGCATTGCATGAAGTTCTTTTTTGCTTTGCTCCTGACTAATGCACGCATGATACATATTATGTTCGGCCTTTCCCTGCCAAGTGGTGTCTTCATGTTGCATATGGAATGATTTCACTAATAAAAAGCCAGATTCCAGACCTATTCGCCTCTAGCGGTATCAGTCGGCTTCGGTCGTCGAGCACAGGCTGTTAGGTTTTTTTATGAACAAATGAGTTACACGGCACGACGGTGAAAGAAATGTGCTAGCGCAGACGCTGCGCGTCCGTGTCAAGCGTGTGCTCTCTCGCACTCGTGCTTGAGCTATGGTCTGCCTTAGCCAAAACACGGGAGAGGGTTTCAATAAGCACCGAGTTATGCGCCAGCGCTAAAGACGAGACGACATTAAGTAAATGAGAGCCAACGGCAACGCATCTTCGCCGACGTGGGAATGAAATCAAGAAGCAGGAGCACGTACCATCATGATTAAGGTACCCGAGAGTGCAGAGTGAGCTGGCAACGACACACAAAGGCCGAGTGAGGTGTGAGGCAGCGGGGCCACCAAGAAGCGGGTGGCTTGATGGTACGCACGGAGTATTAGCTGCGTCCGGCATTCACGTCGACACTTGGAAAACTTTGCGCCTCAGCAACGATTCTCATTAGGCAAAATTATTCTTTTGAAACTAACTTTTGAAGAAGTCTTGTAATTCAGAGACTGTAAACTTCACTTGCAAGAAACAGCGTCGGGTCTTCTAAAGTTTCTTCCGGCGTCTCCTGCTCTATGAGAACTGAAAACATTTCACTTCGGTGGTAAGCAGTCTTGAAGTTGCCAGTTTATTTTCGGTGAGTTTACTCCGTAATCGGAATAATACAGCCATAAACGAGAAACGGGAAAGAGGAACGCGGGCTGCTAATCAGCTGCTGACCCGAAGGGGGGCAGCGTCTGTTAAGTCAGTCATTCGCCTACCATAACTATAGTATTGGGATGGTTCAGCCCTCCTCTAGGTGACACAGTGTTAGTCGCTCCCGTAGCTTCCAAACAATAGCCCCAGTTTCCTTACTCCTAGCAAACTTCCGCAGTATATTTCCAAAGCTTGACACCCTTAAAGCTATTATGCACACATGTTCAGCCGATATCATTATCGGCACAGAAACATGGCTTTCCGACGAAATATCAAATAAACATCTTACCCTTCCTTCAAACTTCGAAATTTTTCGCAAGGACAGGTGCGGCTCCCGCGGGGGCGGCGTAATGATCGCAGTTAAAGAAGAGTATCGCCCATCACGAATAGACATCGATTCACCATTAGAAATTATCTGGGTCAGCGTTCACATTGGCCATACACCTTGTGCCTTAGGCGCTTGTTACCGTCCCCCCGATGGTCCCGCAGATTTCGTCGACAGTTTAAACGATACAATTGGCACCATCTTGCACGAATTTCCAAGTAGATTGTTAGTTATAGGTGGTGATTTTAACTAGTCGGGTATCGACTGGCCAGCAAACTCCGTCACTGCGCAAAATAATCGCCTCGAATGCCTTAGCTTCATTCAATGTATTGATTACCACCAACTTACGCAAATAGTATGCGAACCAACGCGGAGCGCACATTTGCTTGACCTCATTCTCACAAATCAACCCGAAATTACTAACACACACGTCATTGACGAAATAAGTGACCATAAGGCCATACACTGCACACTATGAGTGGCACGCGCTATCAAAACTAAAACAGAAAAACAAATCTTCAACTACGGACGCCCTGACTTACAAAAAATGAACGATATGCTGGAAACCTTAACTGTTAATCTTGAAACTGGGTTGCAGGATCGTACAATGAATGAAAACTGGTGTCTATTTCGCGACAAGCTCAAAGAAATTCAGGCATCTTGTATTCCAAAAACGGTAATAAGCTTTAGGACGAACGACCCATGGTTTATCTGTGACGTCAAACGGCTTTTAAACAGGAAAAAAAGGGCCTACAGAAAGTCAACTCGAACCAACGATCCTGATGACTGGCAAAACTACAAACAGATTTCTACTTTAACTGAACAAACAATACGTGAGGCAAAACATAAGTATTTTAATATTACGCTCCCAAGTATTATAAAAACCGACCCAAGCAAATTCTGGAGTATTATAAACCCCAAGAACAAAAACACGGTACCCGTCCTAACCAATGCAACCCGGGTTAAGTTATCCTTGCAAGAATGTGCCGAACATTTTAACAAAACCTTTGCCAAAGTTTTCACTACCGAGCTACCTTTAAATGACTGTTTTGATCCGTCGCAACCAAACATAGATTCCAGTTTTACGCCCATTGTAATTACAGCCCATGGCGTGGCATGCGCTATCGACCACCTAGCTTCCAAGACTAGCCCCGGGCCTGACGGTATAACAGCGAAGCTCTTGAAAATAACTTCTCCTTACTCAGCTTACCTGCTTTCGTTGTTACTTCAGCAATCCCTAGATTCAGGTTGCTTGCCGGACGATTGGAAATTTGCCCATACCCTACCATTTTTCAAATCTGGCGACCGGTATGATCCCCTTAACTATAGGCCTATTTCACTCACTTCAATCAGCTGCAAGTTGCTGGAACATATTCTTTTCACACATGTTGTAACCCACCTTAATCATTATAACTTCTTCATTAGCAATCAACACGGATTTAGGAAACATTTCTCATGTCAGACACAACGTTTTGAGCTGGTCACTGACCTCCATGTTTCGCAGCACAGGTTGCTTTGTACCGATGCCATTTTTGTCGATTTGTCGAAGGCGTTCGATCGGGTTCCACATCAGCGTCTGATGGCTAAAATTTGTAACCTTAATCTGGATGACGAAACAACCCACTGGATTCGTAGTTTTTTAACAAACCGTTTGCAATCTGTAAAATTAAATGACCACGTTTCTAACCCAGTGCGTGTCTCATCAGGAGTCCCCCAGGGGTCAGTACTTGCCCTTTACTGTTTCTGATTTATATAAACGAACTCGCATGTAACATTTCCTCGTCAATTCGTCTCTTTGCCGACGACTGTGTGATATATAGAGAAATAGTAACTTTCGATGATGTTTCTACACTCCAGCATGATTTATTTACTCTAACTGAATGGTGCGAAAAATGGCTGATGAAAATAAACGTAGAAAAAACTAAGCATGTGCAATTTTCTTCTACGACAAGATCCAAAATTTATAATTACCTAATAGATAATGCCAAGATAGAAACAGTTTCATCTTTCAAATATCTGGGAGTTACATTCACCTTCGATTTAAGCTGGACCCCCCATATAGAAAAAATCACATCGAAGGCGTGTAAAAAGCTCGGCCTGCTCAAGCGTCACCTTTATTTAGCTAATTCAGAGACACGACTTCACGCGTATAATGCTCTTATCCGCTCTTCACTAGAATACGCGCAAATCATCTGGCATCCACATCAGATGTGTCTGACTAACATGCTTGAATCCGTACAAAACAAGGCCGCACGCTTCATTCTGTCATCGTACTGAAGATACCAGAGTGTATCTGCCTTGAAGGACGAACTTAATCTCCCCCCTCTCACCCAACGCAGGCAGTTGTCAAGATTAACTTTTTTCACACCCTGTACCATCATCCAACACCATTCGCTCGCAAATTTATACTCCCGGCACCCTATACGTCCGCACGCGCTGACCACGCTCACAAAGTTGGCCCAATTTTTGCCCGAACAAACAGATATCAGAACTCACCCCTTGTTCTGGCAATAAATGAATGGAATTTTTTACCTAGTAGCCTAGTGGACCAAACAGACATCTCTTCTTTTCAAACCGCACTCCTCGTTTTTCTAGCTATTCAAAATACACTGTAACTTGTCTTCATCATGCTCATCTTTTCTAGGCTGTAAATTTGTGTTCCTGCCTTCCAAATACCAGATTTTCTGTCACTCTTACACTTTTTTTATATGTTTCATGCTGTACTTTGCAATTGTATACTTTTGCTGCCTTTATGATATTGTAATGTCACTTTTGTTGTGTTGATTCTTTCTTTTTACAATAATGTACGTTGTGTCGGCTTTCAACCCATTCCCCTCCTATGTAATGCCCATTTGGGCCCTTAGGGTACCTAAATAAATAAATAAATAAATAAATTTCTTTCATTTCTTAAAATATTATAACGATATGCTAACGCGGTGCTTTGCGAATTCGTTCACAATGTTTCCGCCTAAGTTGGCTTTGGCCACAAAAACCTTCGTATGTCGAATGAACATAGCCTTCAAGACAGTCATATCGTCGTAAGGCTTCCATTCGTTTTCCATATAGCTTCAAGATTACCCCTTTAAGGTTACTGTTTCATATGCGCGTACTAACATCTTTTATAACTCACCTCTGTGGTGCGTACTCCGTTTCTTGTTACGATTTACCACACAATGTTGTGTCTGTAAAAACTATGATGCGTTTGTAGAAGTGTTAAAACGTTTAAATATTATTGAATGAAAAAAATTTATCTTGTATATCTAAGCCTCGTGAATTATTTTGCGTACGATAGTGTTTAATTGTTATTTGACAAGATTATGCTGGTGTTTGTAGCTATAGTAATACTGTGTTATTATTCTGTGTTGTTATCATTTCAGTTTATTGCTCATTGCTATATGCACTGCATATTTCTTCCAATGTAACCTCCCCTCGCCTCAATTACTGCACCACCGCTCTTTTAGTGCCCGGCAAGAGCTTCACGGTATGCGTATAAAAAAAAGGCTGCGGTACATGATGTTTTGAAAATTCGATGTTCGAAACAAGTAGTTCTGTGGGATATTTAAAACCTTAGCAAGCCAACTAAGCAAGCAATGACGGCTAGTTAAGCCAGTTGGATGACATTCATCTTGCAAACATGCGGAGGAATTTAATAACATGGCGTTGAGTTGTTCGCTTCCCCGTTCTCCGTGTCTGTGTTTTTTTTGTGCTGTTAACCAAGTTTAGAAGATGAAGCAAAGAACAGAATGGTCAATACCTGCGCGCTTCGCCGCAAAGGTCGTGAAAAGGTGATTGACTTATGCCTGCAAGTGCTGAGGCAAGTCAGTCAAGAACTTTAATATATGGTCCTGAGGAGTTTAAGCCACCAGGGTGCCCACGTGGGACATCCTAGCAGCCGCTACCGTAGGCGACGCCCGAGTCGGGGCGGGAACGTGGTGGCGTTCCGCCAGTTCTTGGGCCCTCTGGACTGCCTTAAGTTGGTTTCGGAGATTGGGGCTCCTGAGTGCCTCCTCCCAGTCGGACTCACTGGTGAGAGGTCCCTGAGGTAACGCGGGACATTGCCAGAGCATGTGCGCGAGTGAACAGTACACTTCTGTGCAATCTGGGCACTGTGAATTTATGTCTGAGTTATAATGGCTGAGTCGGCCCCGTGATGGGTACGATCTCGTTTGTAACATTCTAAAGGCTACTTCTTGCGCGCGTTCTAGTTTTGAATGGGGTAAAGGGTATCGGCTTCTGTTGTGTCGGTAGTGGGAGGTAATTTCATGGAAGGTGAGTAGTGGGTCATTAAACTGCACGTCTGGGCCCAGCTCTTCGGTGGCTGATTGATCGTCACGGCGGGTCAGTTCTCGTGCTCGATCATGAGCCATTTCGTTGAGGTTGGGTTGTTGTGGGTGAACGTCTTTGCCCATGTGGGCAGGGAACCAAGAGAGGTAGTGCGAGCCCGTATATTTCCGTGTTTGTAAAATGTGGGCTGCTTCTGGAGCGATGTTGCCGGTTTCGTAAGCCCGAATGGCGGCGCGAGAGTCTGTGAAGACATTAGTGAGTGAGGGGTCGGTCATCGCTAAAGCTATAGCAACTTGTTCGGCTATGGCGCTTGTTGATAGCCTAACCGAGGCGGCTGAGCGTAGGGCTCCGTCGCCATCTACTACCGCGAGTGCGAAAGAGGAGGAGTTACCGTATTGCGCTGCGTCGACGAATGCGGTAGAGTTGCGATTCGCGGCGGTACGGTTTAGGATCGCGCGAGCGCGGGCCAGCCGTCTGCCTTCGTTGTGTTGTGGGTGGACATTTCGCGGAAATGGGGTTACCATGTAAGTAGCTCGGACAACTCTGGGGAGGGTTACTGCGCGTTCAAGGCAGGGGTGTGGGGACATGCCGGCCTCGCTTAGAAGTCGGCGGCCTGCCTTGGAGGAGGAGAGGCGGATCACTTGGGCCGTGGTCTGGGCCTCGATCACTTCATCGATGCCGTTGTGCATGCCTAGTTGGTCGAGACGGGAAGTGCTCGTGTTTTGAGGCAAACCAAGGACTTGTTTAATGCTTTTGCGCATGAGTGTGTTTAGTTTCGTCTTTTCTACCTTCGTCCAGTTGTGGGCAGAGGCGACGTAATTGATGTGACTCATTAGGAACGCGTGGTATATGCGCAGAAGGTTGGCCTCTCCAAGGCCTCGTCTACGACCCGAGACTCGCTGAATGAGTCGGAGCATGTTCTCTGTTTTTGCTGTGATATGTTTAATTGTTCTTGCATGACAGCCAGTGGCCTCGACGAGGAGGCCGAGAATGCGTATGGAGTCCACTCGGGGTATTCGCTGCCCATCTTTGGCGTGTAGCGATATGGGTAGATCACCTAAGGGTGTTAAGTTACGAACGCCTTGGCGAGATTGCCGGTACAGTAGCAACTCTGATTTTGTGGGCGACAAACGAAGTCCAGTGTTTTTTAAGTAGGCTTCTGTGGTATCGAGAGCAGTTTGAAGGGCTTGCTCCAACTCCGCCAATGAGCCTCCTGGGCACCAGATGGTGATGTCATCTGCGTATATAGCATGGTTTATGTTTGGGATGTCGCGGAGTTTGTCAGATAGTCCCTTCATTACTATGTTAAAAAGGAGTGGAGAAATGACTGCCCCTTGTGGTGTCCCGTTGGAACCTAATGTGTAAGTATCGGATGTAAGTTGCGATAAATGCAGCTGAGCTGTTCGATTTTGCAGAAAAGAACGAATGTACGCCTGGAATCTTTTACCGAGACCAAGGCTGGCAATGGATTCCAGTATAAAGCGGTGTGAGACGCTGTCGAATGCTTTAGTGAGGTCTAGGGCGAGAATGCCACGAACATCTCTCGTTTTTGAGTCGAAGATCTGTTTCTTTAGTAATAGCATGACGTCTTGTGTTGAAAGGTGCGGACGGAACCCGACCATGTTGAACGGAAAGAGTTCGTGATCCTCTATGTAGCGCGATACACGATTTAGGATGACATGTTCAGCTGCTTTTCCTATGCATGAGGTTAGGGAAATCGGGCGTAGATTGTCGAAGTTGAGTGGTTTACCTGGCTTTGAGAGAAGGATTACCGTGGCCGTGCGCCATTGTTCAGGTACCTGGCCAGTTTCCCACATGTAATTAATGTCTTTTGTGAGTAGTGTGATGGCTTGGTCGTCTAAATTTCGCAACAGGCGGTTGGTTACCTTGTCAGGACCGGGGGCTGATCTGCTGTTGAGGTTGTGTAATGCCTCCCGAATTTCTGACTCCGTGTAGGGTTCGTCGAGTTCGGGTATCGTTTCGCATTCTATTTCTGGGTAGTCGGTGGGTTGTGCTGTGTTTAAGGGGAGGTGACGTTTGGAGATTTCTTCAAGAAAGGATGAGTTTGTTCCTCCCATCTTTTTGTGCGAGTGTAGGAGCCGGTCTATGGCATGACTCTGGTTGTTTTTTGTTTCGCAGTCGTCCAGCATGTATTTTAGGAGGTTCCATTTACCCCCAGTTCGCATGCGGCCGTCGACCGCCGAGCAGAGTTCATGCCATTGGAGTCGTGTGAGCTCCGTGCAATATTTGGCAATGTCTTGGTTCAGTATTGATAGACGTTTTCGTAAGCGTCTGTTTAGTCGTTGTGTTTTCCAGCGCGCGAGTATTGACGCTTTTGCCTCGAGCAAATGTGCGAGGTGTGGGTCCATTCTCGGGACCTCGAGTTCTGTTTGTATTGTTTTCGTTGTTTTGGCTATGTCTTCCTGAAGTGAGGTGAGTAGTTCGATGAATGTGTTGTATTCCTTTGTGTTGTTTTTGCGGAGGGTGCGGAAGGCATCCCAGTCCGTCAGCGTGAATGTACGGGGTGGGGCTGATGCGTTGGGTAGTTCGGTTCGTATGATGAAGTGATCGCTGCCCAGATTTTCCTGCGTATTGGTCCAGGTGTGGCCTGTGACGTTACGGGTAAATACCAAGTCCGGCGTAGTGTCGCGTTGTACCGATGTTCCAAGTCTCGTAGGGAATCGGTGATCTGTGATGAGTGTGAGGGACAAGTCGTCAATTGCTCGCGTGAGGTTAGTGCCTTTAGCCGTTGCCTGGGGGTAACCCCATGACGGCTGAGGCAAACAATCACATTATCTGGTAGTAATACCAAAAAAGAAACATTTTTCTATAACGCACATTCTCTTCTAGCCGCACCATGACGTTTTAGAGAAGCGTAGGGAACACCGGATTTTTCGTGTATAGTGCAAGGGAGTTTAATAGCGACGCCACGTAGAAGGCAGGCAGCCGGTACGGACAGAAACGCTCGAGCAGTCCAGCGTCTACAGCTCGTGCACCCACTCGCGCTTCGCACTCAGTGATGGTCCCACTAGTCATTGCCTTGCGAATTCCCCACTACAATACCCCGGCGACGAAGACGAGCCATCCTGGCGACTCAAGGTGACGAGAGAACAGGAGGGTCGTAGCAGGGCTTGAGGCGACTGACGTGGACCGTCTCACGGCCCAGGCGGCGCATGTGCATGGACGGCTTGAGCGGTTCAGTCACATAGGTGACAGAAGAAGGTTGCTGTATGACGCGGTAAGAGCCAGTATAAATCGGTGCAAACTTGGGAGTCAGGCCAGGAGTGTGGAAAGGCAGTCGGAGCCACACGAGAGAACCAACAGGGAAAGTGTCCTGAACAAGATCACGGCCGTGGCAATCTTTTTGGAGGGCTTGATTATCGGCTGTGAAGGACCGTGCAAGCTGACGACATTCTTCAGCACGTTCGGCCATTTCAGAAACTGGGCTGAAATCGGAAGCATCAGGATTGTATGGCAGAATTGTGTCGAGTGTGCTACATGGGTCACGACCATATAAAAGAAAAAAATGGATAAAAGCCCGTTGTTGATTAAATCGCCGTATTGTAGGCATACGTCAGGAAAGGAAGGACAACGTCCCAATTTTAGTGGTCGGAACCAATATACATAGCGAGCATGTCTGCGAGGGTTCTATTGAAACGTTCCGCTAGGCCGTTCGTCTGAGGGTGGTAGGCTGTTGATGTGTGGTGTACCGTATGGCATGAATGTAAGAACTGCTGCAGAACTTCGGACAAAAATACGCAGCCCCTGTCACTCGGGAGCTCCTGTGGTGCACCATGACGAAGAACAAACCGATGCAAGATGAAGGTCGCAACGTCACGAGCACCAGCCGAAGGTAGCGCTGCCGTTTCGGCGTACCTTATCAGATGGTCGGCAGTCACAATCACCCATCGATTACCACCAACAGAGCACGGTAGTGGGCCGTATAGGTCAATTCCAACACGGTCAAATGAGCGTGCAAGACATGGTAAAGGCTGCAGTTGACCGGGTGAATGAGGAAATGTCTTGCGCTGCTGACACAGGGACCATGAGCGAATGTGTTTGCGTACAAACGTGTACATACCCCGCCAGTAGTGACGTTGGCGGATCCGCTCATACGTCTTTAGCGTACCGGCGTGAGAGTGTTGCGGCTTAGCATGAAAATATTCTCAGATATCAGACCGCATATGGCTGGGTATGACTAGTAGCCATTTACGACCCACCACTTGGTAGTTGCGACGGTATGACAGGCCATCCCGTATGGCGAAATGCATTGCTTGGTGGCGAAAAGCACGTGGGTAACCGGAAGTTGATGCCTCAGAAAGCTTATTCAATGGCGAGACAATCTAAGGGCCTTTCCGCTGTTCGGATAACATGTCTGTGACGCTGACGGCAGGGAGAAAAGTTCAAGGGTTGATATTTCCGTATTATCAGATTTCACGGGTGATCGTGAAAGCGCATATGCGTCAGAGTGCTTTCGCCCCGATCGGTAGACGACGCGTATGTCGAATTCCTGGAGGCGTAGGGCCCAACGTCTGAAGCAGCCAGAAGGATCTTCCAGTGAAGCCATCTAACAGAGTGCGTGATGGTCAGTTACCACATCAAAAGTTTGGCCGTACAAACAGGGGCGAAACTTTTTTAACGCCCACAGAATCGCAAGGCACTCTTTTTCCGTAACAGAATAGTTGGCTTCTGCCTTAGTGAGGGCGCGACTGGCATAGGCGACCACATACTCCGTAAAACCTGGTTTGCATTGCGCGAGCACTGCACCAAGGCCGACGCCACTTGCATCCGTGTGTACTTCGGTCGGCACAGTAGGGTCGTAATGACGCAGTACGGGTGGTGAGGTAAGGAGCTGGCGCAGTGTTGCGAAGAATTCGTCACTGGCTGCAGTTCAATTCGAAAGATCTGCAGGGCCAGCAAGGAGTTTGGTGAGCGTAGCGATGATGGAAGCAAAGTTCCGGACAAACCGACGAAAATAGGAGCACCGGCCTACAAAGCTCCGTAATTCTTCAACTGTAGTCGGCTTGGGAAACTCGGCAACAGCACAAAGCTTGTCAGGGTCGGGAATGATGCCGGCTTTCGAGACGACATGACCAAGTATGGTGAGTTGTTTAGCCCCGAAGTGACATTTCTTCAGGTTAAGCTGAAGCCTGGCGTTTGTAAGGCACTGTAGAATTTTACGAAGACGAGTGAGATGCGAAGTGACATCGGGTGAAAAGACCACAACGTCATCGATAGTACAAGGATATGTTCTATTTGAGGCCGTGTAAAATGCAGTCCATCATTCGCTCGATTGTGGCGGGCGCATTGCAGAGTCGGAATGGCATTACAGTAAATTCATAGAGACCATCCGGTGTGACGAACGCCGTTTTTGGACGATCAGACTCAGCCATTGGGACCTGCCAATAACCTGAGCGAAGGTCAAGCGAGGAAAAGAATTCTGCACCTTGGAGACAATCGAGAGCGTCGTCTATGCGGGGAAGAGGGTAAACATGTTTTCTCGTAATGTTGTTTAGGCGCCTGTAGTCTACGCAGAACCAAATCAAGCCTGCCTTTTTTTTGACGAGTACAACTGGTGAAGACCAAGGACTACAAGAAGGCTTGATGACTCCACGCTGTAGCATGTCGTCTACTTGTTCTGCGATTACGCGACGCTCCGCCGGGGACACACGATAGGGGTGCTGGCGCAAAGGAGTACTCTTTCCTGTGTCAATCGTGTGCACAACAGTGTTCGTTCTTCCTAGCACCGCTTGGGGAAAAGTCAAACGAACACCTGAATTCGTGCAACAGGGTAACAAGCTGCTCTCGTTGAGCCGGGGCGAGATGGCTGTCAATAGAACTGTGAAATGCATCGGACGACACGCCGTTCAAGGCAAACTGAGGAACCAACGCGTTCAGCTCCATATTCGGCTTGGTGTCGAAGAAATCGGCAGGCACGATAGTACCTTCATCGATAAGCTGAATGTGGCCGAGCGTCTCGTTGCGGCGCAAACTGAGGGGGCACGAGTCGGGATGGGAAAAAATATTCCGGTAATGTCTTGACAATGCGGTAGAATGGCGAATGGCAGCGAACTGGGGAGGCGGCTACCGAAGATGTCAGATGGCGTGAATAATATGGTAGCTCAGACAGTGAAGCACAGTAGGTAGTATCAAACTAGGCGTTGAAAGGAGGAAGGTCAATGTCCATCGCGACGACAAGGTTAGCCACATTAGATACGGCCGCATCAACAGAAGGCGCATCACGAAATGGTAACAGCTTCACTTCGGCCCGAGCGTAGTCCCCGACGGCGTGATGACGTGATAAGAAATCCCATCTTAGGATGACATCCTGGGAACTTGATACCAACACGTGAAATTCAATGGTGTACAACTCGTCTTGAATTACCACTTTTGCTGTACATGCCGCGACGGGCTCAATTTGTTGGGCGCTCGCAGTGCTAAGAGTAACCATGGGAGAAAGCATCGTAACTTTACGAAGAGAGTGACAGAGTTTCTGACTTATCACAGATATCGCGGCACCGGTATCGATGAGTGCAGCTGTTCCTACACCTTCGACGATTACATCGATAAGATTGGCGGGAGACAGGCGAGGACTTAAACGATTAGGCGATGACGCAGCTCGTGCCTCCGGAGCTGCGGCAGTTAGTTTTCCGTCTCAATGGAGGTGGGTCGTCGATGCATAGGCGACACAGAACGACGACTTGTTGAAGGGGAAGGCGAGCAGAATGTAGAACGTTGAGAAGCGTAGGTTCGGGTACCGAAAGCAGCTTGCGCATCGCGTTCGGGAACATCAGGTGGCACGTGAGGCGCGTAGTATGGAAGCCGAAACGAGTAGTCAGGGTATCTTAGTGCATTAACTGTGAATTGCCGACGACATAAACGTGCAACGTGACCTGGAACCCCGCAAAAGTAACATATCAGCCGGTTGTCAGCAGTGCGCCAAGGATTTCCGGCATGCTGCTGTGTAGCTGGAAACGGCGCGGTGGAAAGTCGCACAGGTTGTGGCGTATACAATGGCAGACGAGGCGGAGGCATTGCAGCGACGGCCGCATAAATCAAGTGGCGCGGCAACAGGTGTTGGCAGAGAGGCAGGCGTAGATAATGGCAACGCCTCGGAGACCTGCTCCTGAATAGCCTGTCTGATTGTCGGCGTTAGGCGGTTCGTTGGTGCTTCGGTGGTTGGCAGATACGAGAGACACGAAAGCTGTGGTGCGACCTCTCCGCGTACATATTTTTTTATCTCCTCTAGCAGGGTCCTGTCACCACCGACGGCCAGGGCAGCGAGAGAGTCGTCTACTGTCGTCGACCTCCGAACTGATTCACGTTGCTTGCGAATCTCTTCCAAGCTCTGGCACAAGGTAACAAGTTCGGATACGGTACTTGGGCCCTTTTCCAGCAACATATGAAAGGCATCATCGTCTATTCCTTTCAATATATGCCGGATCTTGTCTTGTTCAGCCATCTCAGAGTTAAAGCGCCGGCATAAATCGATAGCATCTTCAATATAGCTTGTGAAGCTTTCGCCCTGTTTTTGTGCTCGTCCACGTAGGCGCTGTTCAGCACGCAGCTTGCGCACTGCGGGGCGATCAAACACAACTGCAAGGGTGGTCTTGAAAGCGGTCCAACTGGTAAATTCAGTACGGTGGTTTGTGAACCACAGGCTGGCGACGTCTTTGAGATAAAATGGGACGTACTCCAATTTCGAGGGGTTGTCCCACTTGTTGGCGGCGCTCACCATTTCAAATAGCTGCAACCAGTCTTCAACATCTTGGTCCTCAGTGCCTCTGAAGAAGGGGGAATCCCGTTGGCGCAGGGTGGTAGGTACGATGACCAGTTGAGATTGGGCCGTGCTTTGCAGGGTGGTACCTTGCTCGGTCGTCTGATCAGGCATTGCTGATGCAGTGGGCAGCTTCCGGCTTCGAAGTTCCAGGTTCGCGTACCCAGCACACCTCTACCACTTTGCAAGGAAGTTTAATAGCGACGCCAGGTAGTAGGCAGGCAGCCGGTATACGGACAGAAATGCTCGAGCAGTCCAGCGTCTACAGCTCGTGCACCCACTCGCGCTTTGCACTCAGAGAGAGATGGTCCCACTAGGCAGTGCCTTGCGAATTCCCCACTACAATAGCGTCGCATCGTCAGCCCGGTGTGGTGAACACTTCAGTCTTTATAATCACGTACACATGCATTTTCTAAATAAACACACTGGCTAATACTCACGTATAATTGTTGTGCCTGATGTACGCTGTTCACAAGTATGAACGCAGTCACCAGATTAAGATGACTGGGCGTTCCGCAAGGGCTTAAACTTTTTCAGGCCGGCTGAATCATTTGACAGACAACCACAAAGACAGAGAGAAAAACAAAACTTTTCAAATTGGAGTATTTTTGTGAAGAGTATCATCTTTAAAACACATTATGGCCCATTCTTCTTTATTAATATTCGATGTTAGTATGCATCTATGCGGCCGCTCAAGGCAAACACTGTTTCCTGTCTCTCTAGATACACAGATATCGCTGAGCGACAAGGCATCTGAAGACGGCTAAACCAGAGCACACTAATTCAAGTCACCTCTGAAAGTAGACCACACATCGTGAGTAATACTATGGTTTAAAGCTACATTATTTTGGTTATGACCGAAAACAGAGTGGGTATGACACCGCTTGTTATTCTCGTTTAATTCCAAATATTGACTACTCTCTGACATCGTCCACGGATAGGATCATGCATTGTTAAGAGAGCTGTTTCTTCGGCGAGTTGAAAATTCATAGCCTAATAAATTATTATGGCGCAACTCTCAATAGGAAAGAAAAGGAGGAGACCCGATAGTGTGCCAGTACTGTCTCTTCCTTTTATTTCCTTGTCTGAGTTGTGCCACAAATATTATATGAAGCGATGCATTCTTCCACGTGCCTGCCTACTGGGAATACTTAAGGATTTAATTATCATACTGATTAATAAGCCACGAAGAATATTTTGTGCTCACCATTGCATTTTGATTCATTACTATGTCGTCATAAAAATTTCATTTAGTTCAATGACCGTTGCAGTTGGATTAGGTTAAGGTTTAATGCGGCGCCTAATAACTAGATGCCCCTTGTTTTAAATCTCAAAGCTAGAAAAGATCTTATTAGAATATTGTTGCGCTTTTGTCAGTTTATTTCTCCCTACTGATATGACCGCCTATGCACATTGATTAAAAGATGATCATTTAACTTTTTCTATTACTATCTTAAGAGGCCTGCTGCTACACAAGGAGCAATTCTGAAGTCAACGATCAAATATTGCAGTTTCTCTGATTTTTTAAAGATTTTGTACACATTCTTAAAGTAGCCGGCATAAGCGCAAGGACTAGCATCAAGAGGTATTGGGTCTGAGGATGAGGTAAGCCTTTATGAAACCACGGGAATCGAGCACATACGTCCCAGTGTCCGCGCACGACCCCACTGCACTAAGCATTCGTCGCTTCATCAGTCAAAGCCCATGTTATGAATTCCTAGTGAGTGTGAACTCTGATGTGATGTTCCGCGCGAGTAATAACCTAGACTCACATACTGTGCTATCATCGCAACGATTTGACTTATTGATGTTTGGAATGTAACGCCCCAAGCGCTGATTGCACCACTGAGCACCTAAATCAAGTACAGGAGCTGACAGAAATTTTGTGGCTAGGGTCCGTGGAAGTAAAACTCAATACCTCTTCAACATCTTTTTTGAATAAAAACCCACAAATGGGATCACCAGCGTGACATCAGCATGCAAAATTGGCAGACTGATTCATGCTGATTACCAGAATGAATTTCTATTGAACTGTACGATACCCTGATTACGCGGTTTGTTTCAGTAATGAAACTACATAAAAATTCGGCAGAACGCACGTACCTTGGAAATCGATCTTATGCGAAGCATGCGGAGGGAAGGTGGACTGTCTTGCGTTTTTTTATCGAGCGAAATCTTACGAAATGACGCTAACAGTATATACAAATGTTCTACACACAGACTTATGGTAAACTATCGAATTTTCGCTGTTGCGTGGCAATTTCCACAGCGACAAGAATATTAGGAACACCATATTTATGGTGTTCCTAATATAAGCATATATATTCTGTGCATTCGTCTAGGGTCAACGCTGCCGATGCCAGCTTTTAGCGGCGAAGCTCCTAGGGGCAGACCTAGTTAGCGTTCATCACACCCCACAAAACCCGAACTGAAGTTGAACGCTTAAAAAAATCACAGTATATTGACGGAATAAATGATGAGAAGTGGGGCGTAGCACCCGTCAATCCGTCCGTGCTTCCTTCTGTGAGTACGTCCGTCCGTGAGTCCATGCGTCTGTCCATCCGTACGTGCGCCCGTTCTGGGGATCCGTTCATGCATCTGTCTGCGCGTACGTCAGTGCGTGCGTCCGTGCGTCCATTCGTCCGCCCGTCCGTGTGTCTGCCTGTCTGTCCATCTGTCCTTCTGCTTGTCTGTGTGTCCGTCCTCGCGTCCTTCCGTTCATCTAGTGAACCCTTCCAGTACCACCGTCTCGCTTAATTATTTATACCTATCGTATACAAATACCACCATCCAGCAGACAATGCATGGACTAAACGAAAATATGTACCACATTTCTACTGTCAGCGCCTTTTTAACACCGAGAGCGTGTTGAGGATGCCATGCTACATGTTGCGTAAGATTTGGACTCGCAAAAATGTTCCCGAGGGCGGGTATTTGCCACTGTTATGGGGGTGTGTGCCACAGGTTGCGCAAAACGACAACGGGGGACACAGAAGCCACGCGAATAAGGAGCTTCGCCTCTAAAAACGAAAGCATACTGGAAAACGACCGACATAGGTGCAATTAACTATACGACAGCAAAATACAAGTTCACCCGCACCATTCATCTGGCCATTCATCAATCTGTAGTCTTTTATACGAGTCGGCTACCTCATTGTAGATATTATTAACCATAGGATGTGCACCTGTAGCTTCACCCATTCGTCTTCACACATTTCCAGTTATACAGTGATTCTTTTTGACGCTTTCCAATTAAAACAACCAATGTTTGTTCACACAGTTCTTGGTTTATGTAACTATCGATCACCGTCCGTGCATTGCATTTAACTACAGTTGATCCAAATTAACCGGATGAGACGACTCTATCGAAAGGGCACACACGTCATGCTTATAAAATTGGGTAGTCGTAACACTGCATACCAAATTGACGCTTCACAAACAATATGGCCTATTTGAAAAGTAGTTGCGAGACCTGGAGTGGCTGCGTGATAGAGCACTTGGATACTACACACAATGCTGAGGAGAGATCGTTGCGGGAACACTGACATTTATTCTCTACATTTGTCGGTTAACGCAGCCAGGATCAGGTGTTTCTTCACGCCCTTGAGTTAAAAAGCCATGGGTAGATATAAAGTGTCCATCACCTGTGGCGATTGCACGCTTAATAAAGGCACATAGCAGTCCATGAGTACGTACCACTGTCAGCAGCAAAGCTTTTGACGATGTACGCGACGGCATTGTGAGATTATTCGTGTCATGACCAGGAAGCCGCATTCGTCAAACCAACCTTCCTGTTGTAATTTTGGTTTACCGGAAGTTTGATTCATGTGTGGGGTTTAACGTCCCAAAACCTTCTTACGGTTATGAAATAGGCCGTAGTGGAGGGCTCCGGAAATTTTGACCACCTGGGTGTAGTGTTTTCAGTTTCGGTTTCCATTCAGTTTATGTTGTTTTTACTTGCCACCAGAGCTTCTGTATATATATTCATACCTCTGATTAAAACGGGAGCTCTGGTTTGTGATCGTCGACGACAGTGTGGTCGCCTCGTCGTTCTTCCTCGGCTTCCGCAACGATACAACAATGGTGACAAGGGTGCGTCTTTTTCGGGGGGCGTAACCACGCCTGCACCTTTTCGACGCCATGAGCTGCATCGGGCTTGCTCCGCCGTTCTGTTCCTGCGTGAACTCGGCCGCCCTATTATTCCGTGGCCGAAATGACAACAAATCTTCGAAAACTACCTAGTGGCATCCGGAGCGTCCGACTTTCCACCCGAACGTCGCAAGGTCCTGGTGTTACACAGCCTAAACTTTGAGATTAACGTGTCTTCTCCAGTCTACCTCTTCCAATGAATGCCTCTCAGATCGGTGAGTCAACGGCTGATGACAAACGTACTGAAGCTAGCTAGGCTGCCACCATTCAGCCTTCTGTTTACGACGAATCTGTAGCGAATTTAACGCAACTTTTCACAAGCTCAAGCAATGTCGTCGTAGAAAGGCACCGCTTTCGCCGTTGCATTCAGCACCCAGGGGAGTCTGTCCAGGAGTAGGTTGCCGCACTACGTGCGCTCGCTGCAGTATGTTCCTTCGCTTCCTCTTAAGGCTCCCTTCGTGACAAATTCGTAGAAGGGGTCTCGCCCAACACATTCGCGAACGCCTTCTTTTTGATGGTTCCACCCTTTCTTTCTTCCGAGCAATACAATTAGCGTCACAAATTGAACAGGATAGTGAGGACCTTCGAGAAATCGCTTCAAGCACCGTGCAGCGTATATCAAGAAGCTCTCGCTCAACGCCGCATGACCGCAGTCGAAATGAACACTTTCACCGTCCTTCGCGTAGCGACACGCCTCTGTCTGCACGTCGTACCGAAACGCGCCTGCATCGCGACACCCAGCAACCTGCTTCCTGTGCACGCCCACCCACTTCATCCTCTTACTGCTGCCGTTGCGGCTCCCGCCAGCACCATTCCGCGTCATCCCGCTGCCGAGAGAAAGACCAGCATCGCTATAATTGTGGGCTCATTGGGCACTTTAGTCCAGTATGCAGAAAGAAGCAACAGGGCGTTCGTGTTCGCGAGCTTAGCGACCAGAACTTGCCTGACGAAGCTATGAGCATTCTGTCGGTGACCGCATCCAGCCATGCCAGAATTCATGTCGAGGTAACGGTTGGGCATGCGCTGTTACCATTTCTTATCGACTCGGGCTCCTCGGTTTCCATTCTGGCGGGTGATCTTTTCGATTGGCATTTTGCCGGCCATACGCTTCTGCTTGCACCCCGTTTGAAGCTGCTATTTCACTCGAAACAGCCTATCCCTGTGCGAGGATGCTTTCTATCGATGGCCGTATACAGAGAACGCGAAGCGTTCATTCTGTTCTACGTTGTTTCGCAAGGCACATCACTACTAGGTATTGACGCCATTAAGGCATTTCAGCTCCGGATTGACGGCTCGTTCCTCCACTGCCTTCAGACTACCGCGTCAACTACAAGTGCTACCAGCTTACAAGCCCCAGGCCAGGAAACAGTTTCAACTGCATGCCTTCCAGCAGAGTTAGTTGCGCAATAAATTTGGTGCCTTTTCGACTCCAGCCTCGGCCTAGTGAAGGGTTTTGTGCATTGTGTCAAAGTTTGGCTCTCACTTTCATCTAACTGTAGCAAAACTGCGCCACCTTCCCGTTTCACTCCGAGCTTCGCTATCGGATGAACTTCGTGGGCAAGGGCAGTTGGATGTGACAGAGCATCAATGCGTCAGAATGGGTCTCCCCGATTGTTGTTGTTCAAATATGGATGAAGGCATTCGTGTTTGTGTCAATTTACGGGAGCCTAATAAGGCCATAGTTACAGATAGATTTCCTATTCCACACAACGAAGAACTCCTCCACAGTCTCGTTGGGGCAACTCATTTCTCGTAGCTTGACATCGCATTAGCCTACCACCAGGGTTTGCACGGTCCTGAAAGCCGTGATTTGACCGCTTTCATTAGTCACAATGACCTCTTTCGCTTTAAACGTGTATGCTTCGGGTTAGCGTCCGCCCCCGCTGCAATTCAACGAATTATGTCCGAAATACTTCAAGGATGCTCTGGTTTTCTATTCTATATAGATTACATCATTGCGTTTGGGAAAAATGAAAAGGAACACTTGACCAACCTGATCGCTGTACTACGGCGCATCAAGGAATCTGAGCTCAAGTTAAATGACAAGTGCGTATTTGGCGTAAAGAAACTTTCCTTCTTGGGACACAAGATCACAGCACAAGGCGTTTCTCCACTGCCGGAAAAAATTACTTCCTTTATGAATACTCCTGCGCCAACTGATGCTACTAGTCTCCATTCCTTTCTTGGTCTGGTAGAGTATAACGCCAAGTTTGTTCCCAGTCTTCGCTGATGTGGTAGAAGCCTATGCGAGCTCTTCTTCCGAAAGAACCGACCATTCATTTGGATGGATTTGGTAGACGCCAGTTTCCCCAAATAAAGTTTCTGCTCTCGTCCAGCCAACTTCTGCAGATAGTTCGACGCGTCCCTTGCGGGCCGTAGTGTTCACTGATGCGTCCGACTGCGGACTGGGTGCTGTTCTCCAACAGGGAGATGGCCATAGGTTGCGAACTGTTTCCGTTTGCTTCACGAACGCTTTCACCTGCGGAGAGAAAATACGGAGTGGGAGAGCGTGAAGTGCTTCCGTGCGTTTGGGCATGTGAGCACTGACATACGTACTTGTGGGGACGGCATTTCACGTTGCGCATGAACCACCAAGCCTCAGGTCTCTCTCCTCTCTTCACAAGGTACTGGCCGGAGCCCCCTTCGCATCGCACGCTGGTCGGAACAGCTGCTTCGGTACAACTATACTGTAGAGTATTGGGAAGAGTCCGAAAACCAGGTGGCAGATGCCCTTTCCCGCCTTCCAGTTCCGTGTCCGTCAGAAGATGCTTCACTCGAGGAGGTTGTGTCTTATGTTGAATTACCTTGCCTAACCAAGGAGCAGTTTCAATAGGCCCAGCGTGAAGACTGAAAGTTGGAGCAAGTAGCGACGTATGTCGCCCCTTGTTGGCCTGCACATAAGACGCTCTCAAGTGAACTTCAGCCTTTCTTCTTGGTGCGTGAAGAAGTGTTGGTCGCAGACAACTTGCTTCTGTGCGGAGAACGAATCGTCGTTCCGTTGTCTCTCACGCCACAAGTAATCGCTGCTGTCCACGAAGCTCACCCGGCTATAATCGGACAAAAGCTCGACTAAGAAAAAGTTTCTGGTGGCCAGGCATTAAGAGACGGGTGGAACGTTCCATTCAGAACTGCAGAATACATCAGATGGCTGACAAAGTTGCAAGCACTGCTGCTACTCCTTTGCAGCCAGTACCCTTGCTAGAACGCCCGTGGGAGAAGCTGGCTATTGACATCGTCGGCCCTGTGCGGAGAGCGCCACACGACTGTAGATACGCCATTACACTCATCGACTACTTTTCTAAATGGCCAGAAGTTCAATTCTGCAGTGAATTGTCATCCCGCACCGTTATAAACTTTTTGATTTCGGGGTTCTTCTGTGAGGGTTACCTGGACGTAATATTTTGCGACCATGGTCTCCAGTTCGCCTCTGCGAAGTTCAAAAATTCTCAATGATCACGCCGTCCGCCTCATGCACTCTTCCATCTACTATACTCAAGCGAACGGACTTGTAGAACGGTTCAACCATGTCTTCAAGAATTTTGTGCAGGTTGTGATGTTAGAGCAGTGTCCGCTACGTCAAGCGGTAACAGACTATTTGGCTTTATATTGCTGCACGCCACATGCCACTATGGGTGTTGCACCATCTGATATCCTATACGGGCGGCTGCCGAGAACACGTCTTCATATTTTGCACCACCCATCGCCAACCTTCATCACCGATCCTGCTTCCGAACACTGTCGTCAATGCCAACGCGTGAAGAGCAAACAAGGGTACAGCAAAAAGTACACAGACCATCGCAGGACCGCGAAGAAGACAAGAGCGTCAGTTAGTGATTTCGTGCAAGTTAAGAAACCCGAAATTTCCGCTTAGGGCGACTTCGCGTTTAGCCACCCACAGAAAGTTGTCCACCAACAACGCCCATCCACGTTCTGGCTTGAGGATGGCTGAACTTGGAACGCTTCAAAGTTATCGAAGGTGTCTGCGCCATCAGTCGCGTAGAATCTGTATCAAAACGCTGCCTCCGAACGTGCGACCCCACCTTCGGCACCTGAGCGACCCAAGGATCGCTCCTCAATAGCGCAGTCCGAAACTTCACTAGATACGCCCAGGCTACAAGCAACAGCGCCAGTTGCATCGAAGCACCCGTTACCTCAACGTCGGGTCCAGCCACCGAGGAACTGAAGGCCTCCGTATCAATACGGGCACAGTGTGTAGACTGGTGCAGTGACAACTATAGTGCTACGTGGACTTAGTGCAGACATTTCAGTTGTTCTGCAAGCGTTTTTGTTTTGTAGCGTTAGCTACACTGACCTTGCTGAGCCAATTTCGCGTGGCAATGGTCTGCGCGTGCGCAATGATACTCCGCCGCACCGCGTGCCGCTCGCCGCCAGTGTGCGCGCAATTCGATGCGCTGCGCAGACGATCAGTGGTGTCACGCACCGGAGCCGGCACCTCCCTCGCACTCGGCTGCGGCCGCGCGCCACTCGCCGCCGCTGGTGTGCGCTTTCCAGAGGAGTACCGTCATAGCATTGGTAGACATATGGACGACGACGCCCGCGCCTTCCCTGTGCAGTCGCCATCTGACACTGCGCTGGAGCCGCTTGATAGTGCCTCTTACTGGCGTTTGCCACTGTGGTATAGCCATGAAGTAGGAGAGTGCAAATGCTGCTCAACGGTGCAGTACAGCGTAGAAGCTTTACTCATCGGATCCCGAAGTAGTTGCCCGAAAAAAATAAATATACATGTGCCACATAATACGTATACGGTGTGTGTCATTGGAACAGCTGTAAGCATGATATTTGGAAAGCTAAGAATAATCAGCTTAAACTTTGCTAACACTACACGTATATCCTGGCATAGCTGAGCTAAGCCACTGCCATTTTTGGGTTCCTGAATTGGTTTGTTATGTAGCAGTCGACGAATGTATGCTGGACAGTTATAAATTGCACAGTATTGTGAAGCGCACATGCCATGTGTGGTTGTAAATATTTGTAAATATTGTGTATGTTCGTACTAATAGTAATCCACTAACAATTACTAACACTGTTGTTTTTAACGCAAGGGAATAGGTAGAGTTTTCAGTTTCGGTTTCCATTTAGTTTATCTGATGAGTTTCAAATTTATTATTATTTCATCAAAAATTTTGTTTTTCTGATGAAATAACCTACAGAGAAGAGTATTGGTGGCTTATTCTCTACTAAACTTTGCTTTGAATTTGATGCTTACTAAAAAAACTAGTATCAGAAGGAGCACTTTGAGTACTATCTGACCAGAAAGGGTTGCCATATTAAGCTCGCTGGGCATAACCTTCTTTTTTAGCAAGACTTAGCGAGGGTTTGGCCGCAGTGCCTTCAACTAGCCGTGGTGAAAGGTGGGAACTAGACTCGAAGCACCACGCCGGGCTGGACTGCACAGGCGCGCACTTCTTTCATTACGGCTTTCTCACCCGTCGCGAATACTATGGGAGAGTTTCTGAGTATGTTTCGCCATTCGTCAGCAGTTGCATGGACGGATGGACGCACGAACAAACGAACGGACGAACGTACGAAAAGACGGACGTATGGACGGATGTACGCTCGAATGGACGGACGGAAAAGCGGATAGGCTGACGGATTCTACGCCCCACTCATCATCATGTGCTCCGTGGATATCCTGTGATTTTTAAAATCAGAAGCGTCTTACGGATCCCCAGTCTGGTGTGCGGTGTAGCGGCGTAACCACTTTTACAGCGTATGTGCACCCCTGCTTCTCTTTTTGTTATGCTCTCGCCCCTCTCACCTCACAACTGCAGTCTCCGGCAGCGTCTGCTATCCGACCCTCGCTCCCTTTCTATCTCCTTGAGGCATCCATCTCAGCGGCGTTTACACACCCATTGTGCGTGTACATTCCCTTCCACTCTCACTCCTCTCCTACGCACCATCCTCTATCACCCTGCAATGTCAGTGCAGGCAGTGTGTGCTAGCGAGTTCTTGATTGAGAAAACCCGCTGCTGGCGCTGCACAGCTGTTCACTAGGCCACCCCGCTGATATAGGCACTGCATCATGACCTCGAAGGTAGAGCCGGCGGGAGATTTCTCCTGTGTGTTGTTGTCAACAATACAAATTCCCAGCGTCCGTAATAACTAAAACTGCACTATGGAGCACTCTCTCCCATCGGAGTTTTCTTTTTCTCATTTCCCAACATAAGCGATCAGCATTCTTCAGTAAGAAACATCGGTTCATAAGTGCGTGCTTTGAGACTCCCATGGTTTCTCTCCTGCGCAACGCCACGATGAGTGCCAGCGTCCACACCGATGCCAGTGTAAGCGTTAGTGCCCCCTGCTTTGCATTTGCACATGGTTTCCTTCGGTGGGTGATCGCGTATTTTTTCGTCAAATTTAGTATCTCCCAGTCGAGCTACTCCTTCTCTGCGACAGATATCATAACCGTCGTAGTTTTTATGCCTCTGTTATGGCCTTCTCGCAGCCGTTCTTGTATGCTTTCATTTTGAGGCACTTTTGTAAAAAAGTAGCAACCAGCCGATGGCAAGTGTACGCTATGTGGGCTCCTGCTTGTTTAACTGTCGTGGTGCTTTTGGCAATCTGATTACAGTTCTCAGTAGTAAAGCCGAAAGGTTACTCTTGCCTCCGTTATTTTTTCTGTCCGCTATTGTAGCCTCGACTGGCCACTGGTATTTCAAACTTTCACTTTTAATAAACTTATAAAAGAACCTACCTCTTTGACAGTCTCCGGAAATGAGAATGAGTCACATTGAATAGGCGGACAAGTACTTCGTTACTCCATCTTGGCCAGCGTGCTGACAAGTTACCCTTAGGAGCATTGATGAGCAGCAGACTGCTGGCTGAGGGAGGACATGCACTTGCAGCGGCCGGTACATCAGAGCAGTTGAAAAAAAAAGAGTAGACATTATGACTTCACTGTGCTTCCTGTGAATAACAATAAAAATTGCTGTGCAAACGCCAAAATATGTTTTCTGAAACTAGGCAGAAGCGATTCCACCAAAATAATTATGTCGTAGGTAGTCCATCCCACGGAAGCAGAACGACGAAAGGCAATCCTGGTCAAGTTAGCGAAATGACCGTGAGAGATTGAAGACATAGCGGACAGACAGACAGACAGACAGACAGACAGACAGACAGACAGACAGACAGACAGACAGACAGACAGACAGACAGACAGATAGATAGATAGATAGATAGATAGATAGATAGATAGATAGATAGATAGATAGATAGATAGATAGATAGATAGCAGGATCAAATTGGGAAGATTAGGGATTTAACATCTCATAATGATCTGAAACACCGTAGTAGAGGTTTCCGTAAATTTGGAGCCCCTACGGTTCTTAACGCGCACATAAACCTGAGCAGATAGATGGATGGATAGATGGATGGATGGATCGATGGTTACAGATATCGGTAGGTCCAAAGTGTCTTCAGTTTGCAAACAAATGCTTGCCCTTTGATACCTGCCGCTAAGTGTGCCCTGAATATGTTCCTGCGTGCATGGGGAATCATTTCCTCATTGCTTACGTTATTGCTCTGTAGATGAAGTCAAAAACGTTTCTTTCGCAGTGAAGTGGTGAAAATAACTGAACTGATGAGATAGTTCAAGTGAATGCTGTTTTCCGCCATTCACCACCATTGGGATTTGCGTGCTTTTAGGACGGAAAATAAAAACCAGAATGGAAATCGGTATATAGAGGGCCCGCATCTTGACCCCAATTCGTTCAATATCGGTTCCTCGGTGGCGTCTGTTCGGTCTGGGTCGAGAGCTTCTTTGTGTGCTCCATCGGCCTTCCTAGCAGGGCACCACATCGAAAAGGTACGTAGAAACGCAGTATACTAGTCAGAGGGTCACTACGGAGTTTGAAAGAACGCTGACAACTTCCACAACATAGTTCTCCTTACATGTACTGAACGTCGTCTAGGCTCCTTGTTTGCTTGCAGTGGTCTGAAGGAGTTGGTTATTGCAAATACCTTGCAAGGCTCACCCGAGATATTAGTAAACCTCGAAAGCAATACAAACAAAAGTTCCTGAGGCAGTCAGTATGATATGAAGCGAAGGCTCTCCATATAATTAATTCACAGCCAACGCTTCATTCGCTAGACAGGAACTTCGTTTGCCCTTACAGATCAGGCCTCTAAGACGCAGGTTAACCTGACGTTAAGTATTATATTTCAATGTGCTCGTTGCAGCTCTAAGAGTTAGCGGTTTATTGGAACAACGCTTCTCCTGTATCCTATCGTTCACAGGGATGTGTGCGCGTATTGTGATGTGCACAAGAAATACCTCAGTCAAGGACGGTGTAGATATAGAAACGTATCTGCTCGGAGTATATTAGAGGCTCAAGTGTATTCCACGTTTGACCGGTACCGAAGCCTCATGCAAAAAGCACGAAGTTTCATTGCACTTTTCAATCTTTTCACTGTTGTGTGGTGTAAAATCGACTCGAGCACCCCGAACGGTTGCAGGAACTTTTATGACGCATACTTAAGCTCTTTCTTCAGTCAACGCTGCCCGGCCGCGGTGGTGTAGTGGCTAAGGTACTCGGCTGCTGACCCGCAGGTCGCGGAATCGAATCCCGGCTGCGGCGGCTGCATTACCAATAGATGCGGAAATGTTCTAGGCCCGTGTACTCAGATTTGGGTGCATGTTAGAGAACCCCAGGTGGTCGGAATTTCCGAAGCCCTCTACTACAGCGTCTCTCATAATCATATAGTGGTTTTGGGACGTTAAACCTCACATATCAATAAATCAATCAGTCAACGCTGGGATGAATGAGTTGTTTTGAACTAGCTAACCAATCGGCCTCACCACCATCCCTAAAACTGGTGAGAGATAATTAGCACAACCACCCATGTAGTAACGTTTAGTGTTGTTACTGAGAAATTTCATAAATGATAGCTTTTGGTAATAATCATCATCATAAACTGGCAGGCGTATTTTTCGGCCTCCAACCATTTGCCTCCTCACTTATCTCCTGCTTTGCAACCAGAAGTCGTGCGCCGCTTTCTCCGGCACGAGACTCAGTAACACTGGATAGGTGAGATGACAAGTGCAAAATGAAAGCGAACCGAATGAAAGAGGAGAGCGAACAGAAAGGGAGAAATAGAATGGCTCGGGGAAACATCTGTCCTGCTGAGGCGGAATTCGAATTTACCAAGCCATGGTCAGAATGCCACCGCACCAATTACTTGCTGGGTCAGGCCCGCTAGCCAGGAATAATAATGCAACGGGTATGAGTGCAGGGAGTAGAAGTAGAGGAAGACGTAAACTGGTGGCAGCCTACCGACGAAAACTATTCAGAAAACTAGGAATATCACTTAATACTCCCAATATTTTGTCTTTTGGGGCCACTTCATTGGGACACAGCGACAGGAACATCCGCGGGGCTCTCTGCGAATTCATATATAACACAAGAAGATTACCTTGCTGAGTCAGCGATGAGCTCTCGAATTTTACTAGCCACACTACCACTTATTATTTAGCTGATACACTGCAATGATTCAACTTTCAGGAGAATTTCCTATAACGATTTCACCTCAGATATTCAACAAATTTATTAATTCTCTCCCCCCTTTTTTTCTTTTTTTACATTGCCCCAAATTATTTCACAGTCAAAACAAAGTAATCATATTCCCCTAATCTAAAAAACCTAAATCTATTGACTTGCATTAACCAGCGGCTCCTTGGCCCATCCCTCTTAGTGGGTGATAGGCACAAAAAAAAGGAATAAGCAAACAAGCAAAACCTACCGACGCTATTATTACCGGACCATAGACCTCGTCCTGCTAATAAACACCCTTCGACTTTAAGCGTAACAGTTTTGTAGTGGAGGCGCTGGGTAACCGCCCAAGTCGACGGAGCCACTGCCGCTAGGTCCTCGCCGAAGCCGATGCCTCGCGCGACTGCCTCCAACACAACCGGAGCTCACGATTTCGAACCACGGTGGCTTACAGTCATCTTCAACTTCCCGGGCGCGCACACCCGGTGCTTGGATGCGTCAGTTGAAGCCACGCCCTTTCTCAATAAAACCTGGCGAGAACGTGGAAGAATGGCTCACACACTACGAGTGTGTGACCAAGTGCAACGGCTGGGATGCCACGGCTCAGCTAGAGTATATTGCTCTTGTCCTGATAGAAACTGCTGTTGTTTGGTTCCAGAACCACGAAAAGTCGCTAACAACTTGGGATTACTTTGCTATCCACATCACAGAGTGCTTCGGAGATTCCACTGCTAAAAAGAAAGCGAGCCGAGCAGACATTAGAGAGTTTTAGTACTGCGGAATGGTGCTACGTACGCATCACGCAAGCGCCTTGCGTTACGTGGCGTCGTTTGCCACTAATCGGCTTTTTGTACACCGTAGTACCCGCGTACGTAATGAGCGTTAAGTGTGTTGCGTCATCTGGTAGATCAAAATATAAATACGTGTTGTTGACAGCCAATGTGAGCCAATCCAAGTGTTGTAGCCAGATTATGACCATATTTTAAGCCACAAAGCCGGTCGGTGCTTGCTTTCGATGCCACCATTTTGCAAAACGAAGTCTCGCGCTGTCGCGAACTTGTTCGACAGCGGCGCGATCACCTCATACGTACGCACGCACGCATCTCATGCGTGCGTACGTAGCGGCTGCGTACGTAACGCTATACGTGCGCGTTGCGGTCTGCGCATGCGCACTACGCAGAACGTGGCGTCCTTACGTACGCAACGCCGCCACGTACGCAACGTACGCAGTACTAAAACTCTCTATTACTTCAGCGTACTCAAGTGCCAGGTGAGACTTGTACCACGTAGATAGAGGCAATTCTGAAGTTGTATAAGACGGCGAATCTTCTTATGTCGAAAGGAGACAAAATTGGGCATATTCTGAAAAGTATTGCCGAGGACGCGTATAACTAATTGATTGGCAAGGAGAGTTTTCATTCGGTTGCTGACGCGATCAAGCATTGCCGCACGTTTGAGACCTTGAAGCTATGCTGTATGGCGTTAAAGTTTGGCAGGTTGGCAAATGTTGCGACGGTTGCAGGCATTGAGGACAGCTACAGCGTCCATTTGGGCCTTGCGATCAATGTAGGCAAATTATCCCTGAAAACGTCGAGCGACAGTTATCAGTGAACACCGTGAAGGCCGAACAATTTGGTTGCATTTGTAATCAACCTCATGAACCTGCACCGGTGGTTTCTTCGTTGTCGGCCATGCCAGGCATTGCAGATAGTCGAACCGATTATCTGCAACAGCACCGCCATACCTTTCGTGACGACGTAATGCATGACCAACGCGCTTATTGGAGTACGACCATGAATCGGCACTTGGAAGGTCGTGTCGACTAATCGCAGCGTTCCAGGGCGGCTTATCCCCAAGTCTACAAAGTCAGTCTCCCTTCACCTGTCTGCTGCAGCTGCGGTGCCTTAGAACACATCTCTTGTTTTTGTCGCCGTCGCTGCCAGACGAAGTATGCCCACCACCGACTTAACCTAAATTTGAAGGCGTCAACGATGATCAATTCCCGGCAGAACATCGTGCAACAAACGCTATAGGCTCTCCACCCAGGAATTCCTTCCACCACTCCAACAAAAGGAGTGACTCGCCAGCATCAGACCATATCCTGACACCTCAAAGCAGTCGCTTACGCCATTCACCATCACCACGGTGACGTTCTTCAACACCGCCTCTAAAGGGAAACTAGCCGGCGCGGCCGATGGAGGTAAGGTCGCAGGCTGGTCTCCGTCTCTGCAAACTGCTCCTCTTCCTATTGTGATGTCCTAAAACAAAGTATGTGTGTTAATTGACAGTGTGCCTGCAATTGCGTCAGTGGATACTGGTGCGATATACGGTTTCCGTCATGAGTGCCACATTCAAAAAAAGCTTGGTTTGTAGGTTATGTTCCAGTGGATGGGTGGGGTGAGTTTACGTGGTGTCAGCGAAGAGTACCTCGTTCCTATATGTGTTTGTGCTGCAAGTGTTTTGTTTGATGCTGAACATCTCGTCACAAAATTTTTGGTATACCGTGGTGCACTCATGATGTGATTATCGGATCGACCTCTTCAGGATTGTGGTGCTTCCGTTAATTGTGGCACAAGCGAAATTATGGTGAACAACGCGCTTCTATCTACGCTTGCTGTGTCCGTCTCTACCGGGGAATAACTGTTTCGTCGTGTCGAACGATTCTCTTTAAGCGCCGTGGTCTCTATCACCTGTTTCTGCAAATGTTGCTGTGGCCGACCTTTCATCATTTCACGCACAAATTCAACCACTTGTGACGGGTTGCTTGAAGAAACTGTACCAGTGCTCTTCTCTCGTGACAGTTGTGAATGGCGGCTCAAGCTTATGGGCTTGCAATTGTTCTTCGGTGCCTGCTGTTTTTCCACATTTTACAAAGCTTGCAGAGTTCGACGAAATTACGTATGGCACTGTCACCGTTTAAGCTAAGAGCAGTAGTCTAAAATGACGACCCCCTGAGAAGCAGTCCTGAAGAACAGATCTGAAGAATGATCGGCAAGTTGCTACCCATACGTGAACGCCACGCTCTTGCGCGAGTCCTTATGACACATCTTTCGGTGTTCGATTTCACACAATGGGACACGGAGACTTCACTACTGCGTTCTCGTGCTCATCATAGAATTGACACCGGATCTGCACACTGCGTTTGTCAAAAACCTTACCACGTATCATCGACAGAAAGGAGAGTGATAGCTAAACAGGTCACCGACATGTTACGGAAAAGTGTTGTCCAAGAGTCGTATATTCCCTGGCCAGCGCCTGTGATCTTAGTAAGGAAGAAGAATAGATCATATGGTGGTTTTGCGATGACTATAAAAAATGAAACGCGGTCACCAAAAAGGATGTCTATCCGCTTCCTAGAATTGATGACGTCATTGCTTGCCTGCATTCCACTGCCTACTTTTCTTCAATGGATTTGCGATCAGGGTTTTGAAATTACCCATGCACACAAATGATAAAGGAACAACGGCCTTCGTGACTCATGACAGCCTTTATGAGTTTAATGTTATGCCGTCCGGTCTTTATAATGCACCAGCAACGTGTGAACAATTTATGGACACAATACTTCGAGGACTTAAATGGGAAACTTGTTTGTGCAACCAAGATGATGCCGTGATCTTCGGCAGCAAACTGAACGAGCATAAGAGACGTCTCAGTCTTGTTTTGACTTGTATACAAAAAGCCGGCTTGATCCTGAACATTAAGAAATTTCGTTTTGGTGAAACAGAACCATTATTGCTTCGACATCTCGTTGACAAAAACTAAGTAAGGCCAGACCCACGAAAGATTGAGGCCGTCATCTCTTTCAAACCACCAAAATCGGTGCAGGAATCGATGAGCTTCTTGGGCCTATGCGCATATTTTCGTTGTTTCGTTCGGAGGTTTACCGACATGGTGCATCGTCCAAAATGTCTTTTTCAAAAGGACGACCCTTTCTACTGGACTTCAGCTTTTGACAATGTGTTCCGCCAGCATAAGTTTCTACTAACGTCGAGGCCCATACTGCGTCACTTCGATGCGTCCTTGCCTAAGGAAGTGCACGCTGATGCTAGTGGCATCGGCATTGGTGCTGTACTTGTGCAGCATCATCAAGGAACTAGCACGTAGTAGCTTATGCCAGCCACTCTTTCAACAAAGCTGAGCGCAATTATACCGTAACAGAACAAGAATGCTTGGCAGCTGTTTTTGCGGTACACAAATTTTGGCCTTATATCTATGGACGTGTGTTCACTATCGTTACCAACCATCACGCTTTATACTGGCTGATGTATATTCGTGACCCGACTTGTCGACTGACGCATTAGACTCTTCGACTTCAGGATCGAGTATGACTTCGTCATATCGTTAAGTCTGGACGCCACCAGGCAGATGCCGACTCTCTCTTCAGCCTTCCGTTGCAGAAGACTGAGTATACAGAAGACAGTATTGAAGTTTGTTTTGCCTCAATTTCTTCTATATTCCCAGACTGAATTACTTTCAAGAAAGAACAAGAGGCTGATATTATCTTGGAGCCAATACTTGTCGCAGCATCGCGTCCTCGAGCCACCGGTCGCTTTTGTGTCCATGACGGCCTTCTATAAAAGACAAAATATTTGGCTAAAGGCGCACCCTTCCTTCTAGTCGTACCACAGGCCCTACAATTCGACATACTTGATACCGTGCTCGACGATGCGACAGCTTGTCATCCAGGGTTCATAAGAGCATTGAATAGGACACCGGAGCACTTTTACTGACCCAGAAAGCGGGACACAGTCAAGCGCCATGTCGCAAGTTGCGAACAATGTCAACTTTACAAGCACCCTTTGACTCTTCAGTCATGTCTTCTCCATCCAGTGACACCTCCTCATCTACCATTTGATCAAGTTAGGATCAATCTTTTGGGCACATTTGCACGCTCGTTTAACAACATTCGATGGGTGATGCATCGACCATCTGACTTGTTACGCAGTAACTTCGACAATACCATTCTCGATAGTGGTGTGCGTGGCCATGTTTTTGCATAGTTTAATCATTTTTTGATATGGCCCGCCCAGAGTGATCATTAGGGATCGTGATCGTCAGTTTATGGCGGACGCCGTCAAAGAACTGGTTCGTCTGTGCAATTCGAGGTTCGGCCATTCATACCCTTATCGCCCCTAGGCGAATGGGCTGGTAGAACGTACGAACAGAACTCTGACGAACATGTTAGTCATGTACGCATCATCTCGCCTCAAGGACAGGGATTTAGTTTTCTCCTTACTTACCTATGCATATAACACAGCCAATTATGAGACAACCAATTACAGGTCTTTTTACCTCTTTACGCACGTTCACCGTTAAGCTGCGTCGATACTATTTTACCATTTGATTTTTATAGCGACTACTCTGTCTCTAAGGCACTCCGCCTAATGGAAGAAGCCCGGTGTATTGGTCGTCGTACTATGGCCTCGCATTACCGATGTCACACAGGTCCCGTTAATTAGGGAGGCAATCGTCGGGCTAACTCCAAGGGTCGAAGTATCGGTCCCCCACACCGCACCAAGAAAGCGTGGACAATTTATAAGTGGTCCTTTTTGGCGCGCCAGCGGACGCCGGTTGTGGCCCAAAGAACAAGTCAGAGCCGAGAGTTGATAAACAAACAAAATTATATTCTCAATAATGGCAGATTGAAAACAATACACAAGAATGCACACTCCACAATAGTTGAGTACAATATGTCACCCAACAAACAACGTACTACACAGTACAATCAGCCACACTCGAAACAACGGACACAGACAACAATATGCACTACAATGCAGTCGCATGCATTGAACAACCAAGACACTTAAAGACTAAAGAGATAGAAAACCTATTCAGTCCAAAGTTCTTGGAACAAAAGTCTGGATGATACTCTTCCGAGAATCACTCACTCAAAGTCCAGCGTTGTTGTCGTTCCGCTGCCCCTGAAGTTTCTCTTCCAGGAAACCTCGCCGAAGTTTCTCTTCCAGGAAACCTCGCTTCTTTAATTGGCCACTCGGCAAGCTTCAAACTCCTTCGCCGGAAACACGTCGGCTTCACAAACGCAGCTGTTGCCAGGCGTCTTCGCTCGATAGCGGTAGACACACGCTCTTGCCTGTAGCTCGAGCCTTCACCCCTCAGGTAGAAATCCTCTTCTTCTTCTCCTGCTTTGTCGCTACGGACAAAACCTTCGCCGACTACACGGCGGCATCCCTACGCGCTCTGGCGCTAACTTCCGGCTTCTCCTGATCTCTCGTCTCGGCTGCTCGATTAAATACCTTCCGCGCGAGATTCCAGAAAGTTCTCGTCATTTCATCGGCGCGATGCGCAGCGAAGGCTGTGGAGAGGGCGAGACGGTTCGAATGCCCTCCGCGTCGGATGACTCAACTCGGCATGACCACGCCTCTTTCGTTCTAGTGATTTCGAGGGCTTGCTCGGCCGCCGATGTGGGGTGAGGAGGTTCGTTGGTGAAGCCACGCTTCCGAGGGGAGAGCGCGCGCCCGGGGAGCCTTGGATGTTTGTTTTCTTTTTTTTCTTTCGACCTCGCGGCGTCTCTCCCGCGCGTTATCGCAAGAATTTGGCGGCGCGCCCATTTCTAGCGCTCGTTCTGTGACAACCGATCGAAGAAAAGCTATGACAGCCGCCATCAGTCTGTCGCATACTGCAAAGGAGACTTTGTGTGGTTGTGGACGCCACAACGTAAACGGAGCTTAGGCGAGAAGTTTCCCTCACTACAATGGGCCATTCGTTAATGTTGATCGCTTAAGCGATTTCACATACGTGGTATCAAGGCTGACATCACCTGGCCGTTGGTCAAACCGAACCCAGCTGGTACATGTCGCTCGCCTTAAATGATTTGACCCTAAACGTTTGGAGTGATTCACACGCACCTAGCGGGCTTCGTCTGAGAGCCGGGAAATACAACGGGTATGAGCCGAGAGAAGAGAAGAGGCGAAAGACGTGAACTGGTGGTACCGATGTCGTCATTACCCGACCATAAACCTCGGCTTGGTAATAAACACCATTCGACTTTAACCATAAACAAAGAAAGAAACATAAAAAATGGAAGAGGAAATGAAACAAAAAGAGAGACATATGGCTCGGGGAAAAATTTTTTCCTGATAACGCGGAATTCGTATTTACATAGCCACGATCGTAATTCCACCGCACTGATTCATTGCATGTCGAGGCGCGCTGGCAGAGCAGAGCACAGCACAGCCACGAATAATATCGTACCACAACCTGGTGAGAAACAAAATTGTGAGGACGAGGGGGGAGGCGTGAAGCTCCGCAGCAGGGAGGTGAGGGAAATAGAGACATTGCGAGAGAGAGAAGGACAGATGGAAATGAATGAAATTTGATAAATTTGTAGGAAGATAGGGAAGGAACAAAAAAAAGTCACAGCTTATTAACGGCGTTAAGGATAATGAATGGGGCGAAGTGTCCGTCTATCCACCCACCCGTCCATCAGTATGTCTGTCTGTCTGTCTGTCTCTCTCTGGCCAGGCCTATAAGAATAGGAAGCTGCGGCCCTAAAAAAATACACATCATTGGTGACAATGGAGTACAGACGCCAAAAGGGAACAGCAAGAAATACAACATACAGGATAGAGAACAAAATATATGTGCTAGATAGACTACACAAAAAGAGCGATGCAGAATCAAACCGAGATAAAGAGTAAAAGAAAAAGAAGGAAAGGCAGTTAAGAGAAGAAAACAGGACCAGAAAAGGTTAGGAAGAACAGGTGAACACAAAAAAAAGATACAAGGCGAGAGACAAAGAAGAAAAAGCTGGAGAATGGCAAAAATGAAAGAAACAGATAAATATGTACAAGGAGGGAAATCAAATGCACAGATAATGAGAAAAGCGCGGACAAAATCTCGAGAAAGAAAACAAAAAAGAATAAACAGAAGTGGCAGAGCGAAAAATTCACAGACACACGGTGTGAATGTTGATGAGTGGGGTGAAACGTCCGTCAGCACGCCCGTGCTTCCCTCTGTCTGTTCGTTCTTGCTTCCCTTCGTCCATACGTTTGTCCGTCTGTCTGTGCGTCCATCCGTGAGTCCGTCCAGCAAAATGTTCAATCGTTCGTATGTCCATGCGTGCGTACGTCCGCGCGTCCATCCATCCTTTCGTACTCCGCTAGTCTGTATGTCCATTCATCCGTCCGTGCGTCCGACCGAGCGTCCATCTCGTGAACACTCCAAGTAGCGCCATGTCGCATCCCCTGTGGCACATATCCGCTCTAAAACAGCTATGTGCCACCTGTGGCTGCCTACTACTAATACATACATAATGGGCCACTCTACCCACGCCTTAAGAAGCTTTGCCCTTAAAAAAGAAGAAAAGATGAATAAATTGTGGGATGTAAACCAACCTACATAGCAAAATTCGAAAAAAAGACAAAAACAGCCTTTTACAGTACAATACAGCGATATAGATTGCCATGTGTTACACCAAAGGACGAAGAGTGCTTGCTCAGCAAGCATTCTTGGTCCTTTTTAGTTTCAATTGTCAGGAAATTATTCAATACATCTGTGACTCAAACTTCCACTCATCACGCGATAATATTGATGAGGATAAGAAATGAAAAAGAACCGAAGACACTAACTCAGAACATTCGCAGCGTTGCAGGCTCAACGCCACAGCTACACACTTTGAATGGAACAAACTATTTCTGGTTAGTTAGGTTGGCGTGAAACGAATCAGTATGAATGGGTAAGCAAAAAGTGAAATAGGTCCCTAACCCATTTGCATGTCAGATGCAGTCGAACGCGTTTTTAAAATTACAAGATAGCATATATTTCGTCCGCCTTCTGACGCGCTGTTGCGAAGTTGGGAAGAGGGGAGACAAGTTTGAAAAGGTGGTGACGAGCTTTTCCTATTTTAAATGGCTGGAACCAAAGTTATGTTGCTAATTTCGACTGTGAGATGTAGGGATCATTCACATGCCGCTAAGCGAAAACGAATTGAAAAATACAGTACTTGGGTGGCTATAGAGGACAGTTGCGTAAATCTGGGTAAAGGAAGCTAGACGCTAACTGCGATTTTGTGAAGTACGCACGAAACGTGCGCCCCCGCACGTCTGCACGAAAGAAAAGGCCCGGCTGTTTTTTACTGAGAAGTTTTATGCGGGGGTAGAGGTCACCCGAAGAAATGCACTCCGGTATTTTCGTATTACAGCATATCTACTGCGGCTTTCGGGACAATGCTGCCCTGGAAGTGTCTTTGGTTTTGCCGTCCTAAAGAGACTACAAAAATCTTGTAATGGGCTTACACTGAATATTTTAGAAGAACGAAAAATACAATGACAATACCACTATTACGACATTTTTAAGCTTGTAATGAGTATTGCTTCCAACAGCCCCATTCTCTTGCATTATTGCTATCACTGCACTATAGGACGAAGCCTTTAGGTTAGCTGTTATCTGACAATCTCCTAAGGAGCGACCGGGAGGCCGATTCAATCAGATAATTGTTTCTGCACCCTGACGAGTATTTTCCTCTACTCTGATTGATTTCAAGACGACTCGGAGTGACAGCATGAACGTTCCAATAAAGAGGCACCGAAATTGATTATCTTAAACGAACGCGCATGGATAAGGCGTTAACCTTCAATCCAGTCAGGCAATGTGGACCCTTTTTGAAAAAAGGCGCCCCTAGCGCCGCAAACGCAAACTACAGTCTGCCGCCATTGTGAGGGAAGCGCAGCAGACGACGCAGGCTGTGTGTCCCGGCGACGCTGATGCGCGGTTTTGGCGGCGCACACAGACACCTTTTGCGTTCCTGCAGGACGCGGACCACGCCGGAAGGGCACGCCGATGAGAGTCTCTTGCAGGCCGGATTTATGCATTACCAGGCATAACGAACCAAACTGCTCGTCCAATCCGTTAAAGGGTACAAAATATTGCTCATTGTGCAGCGGAAGCAGCTCAAAAAGCTTTTCGAAGAGTACTAGGAGCTCGTTCAAGCTAGAAAGCAGAGCGATTGCAGCAGATGATACGGAGAATCAGCCACCAACACAAACATCACAGCACTCACGCTTTTGATGGCTCACTTTCCATGCCCTCATGATGGCGCTAGCTGTCCCACGCTCCTTTGCGAATTGAAACTGACAAAAAGCTCACTGTCAGGTGGCGTATTTATGAAAAGGGTTGTAGTGCCATCATCACCTTCGACGTCATCTCACGTCTCTCCTTCTCTCGTCGCTACAGGGTCTATAGACGGCACGTGTATTATTTCGAACCGTTCCTATCCAGCGTAAAATCACTTCCGGCAGAATTTCATTAATTTTACTTGAACATAAAATGTCCATTGGTAGCATTGATGAAGGTGTTGCTTCAGCCGTTTATCGATGCCTCTGCACCCGATCTCTCGTTTGGCGCTCTCAATGGAAGAAAATGAAGCAAATTGGCTTCCCAATGGGGGCTTAGTCTTGCGCAGACCCCGTCAGACAGACGACTCTTAGGTCGTCGACACATTCGGCACGAATTCGACACAGAGGAGCGGGTACGAGTGCCCGAACAATTGAAATGCGCGATTCATGTTCGGTCCTCCCCCCCCCGTCCCCCAATATGTCCTTTGAGTCACACGCTGGCCGTCTAGAAGCACGGGCTCTTTTTCTTCGGCGACAATTTGGCTCTTAACAAAACGTATTTTAGCCGGACATTGCCGGCCTTTTCCACGGGGGTTGTTATACGGCCGCCGTAGTCCACCAAGACAGGCAGTGGATGGTCTGTTTTTTTTTTTGCGCAACCAATGCTACTCACGCTTAAAAGATGGCATGAGTAGTAGTATATAGTTTATTATTTTAATAATTATAAAATCAAACTTCAAAAAAGCTCGCCAAAATTTTCAACTGGATGGATCTCATCCCTAGCTGCCAAAATTCCTAAATCTTGTCTACGGGTAGGTTACCCCTCTCTCCGCTCACTAATCTGGACTCCTGGACATCAGCGCTTGCCACGCACATGAGGCAGCGCACGCCGCCGCCTGCGCACTTATTCCCTTGGCCACTTTCTCACGCACCGATCACACCTATGTTCCAAAAAAGAACGTTCCTCTTCTAATGTATAGAGAGATAATTACCCATTACCTGACTCTCACCACCGTTTCCCTCCACCCTGAAAAGGACTGAGGAAGGCGGACGAGAGAATGCTTGTCTGGTATTTACCGATGCGTTACTGTGCCCGGCAGTGCCTAAACACTTTGACTCTTCCTTTTCCGGCCTCTTTCAGTACTACGCGGACGTGGCTGACACCTACCACATGGTATGGGCATGCCAGCTCAATCCTTTTTTACCCTCGAACCCAAATCCATCTAAATAGGACTGGGAGGTGGCTCTGCTCGGTTGCCAAGATCTTTCGGCTCAAAAACTTTGGTCCAGCGTGCCAGGAGTGCGGCCATGACCGATGGGGTCCCTGACTAGGCACTCCAGTTAGTACTGTAGGGAAGCTGACCCACTAGAAGCTGGTTTCCTTGCAACCTCTGTTTTTTTAAATGAATGTTTACCACTATAACTACTACTACTACTACTAGTGCAGCCGCGGAAGTGGCTACCTACTACTATGACGCACTACTACTACTTAATGCATCGTGGACGCACGAACCACAAAGCTTCGCTCCTAAAAACTAGGAGAACGCTTCAGCTTCACATCGCCTTCTACCCTTCTGCCACAAGGAGCATTTGTTCACGCGTTACTGGCTCTTTCAAACTATTCTAGGTTACCTACTGTAATTACAGTTACGAAGAGGTCCTATGTTACAATTGCTTTTTTTTCTTGTTTGCGAATTGGCAAAGTACGAACTACAGGTTCATAAGGTGACACACTTACCAGCACCACTTCATACTTGGTAATCAGTAGGAAATAGGACACTGCAATCAGTGGGCAATTTAAGACAACCACTTCATTCGTCAGTTTGTCTGTCGGGGCCTGTCCGCCTTCATGGTGCCGTGGTTATGGTGTTCGACTGCTGACCGTGAGCTCTGGGTACCGATTCCATTGGCGGCGATCACGTTTTAATAGAGGTGAATTTCTTCAGGCCTGTGTACTCTTTATTGTGAGTGTGTGTTAAAGAGCACTAGGCAGTCGAAAGTTTTGAACGATTTGATTACACCACCTTTAACAGTAATGTTGAGTTATTAGTAAGTCAAGAGCCCGCATATTATTAGTAATATTGTTTCCTCTTGGTGCCTGTTGCGATGGGACACTCCTGCTATCCATTAAAAATGCATTGTATACGGAGTCTCCTTCCAAAACAGGTTATTTTTCCACTTTTTAAACGCTGTTGTCGCTTCATGGTGTAGAACACTTGCCCTAGATTGCCGAAGGCTTGATTTTTATTTTCATTCGAACCAAGAGACTGTGTAAAATAGAATAATACCTACCTAAAAGTTTCGCGCACCTACAGCGCCAACTTTTCGCACACATCGAATGGGGCCAACAACAACAACAACAGAATTTTCGTGATATCTTCGAAGCTATCCCATAAAAAGGAAAGCAACATATGAATGAAATATTACAAAACATTGAAGTTTTTTTGTCGAGATGTACCCCCACGTTTTTTTTTTATTTCTTTGAGCGCTGGCTCTTACGGTTTGTAGAAAAGTGTGCTTAACACTGTCCAATATACAACGCGCTGATGAATATCAATTCATAGGAATCTTATTACGTAAAATTGTTACACAGCACCTCCACTACAACTATATTGCGTAAACTGAGATGAGACATGACTATTCGTGAGTGTACACGCACTGACCTATCAAGATGAAAGAGAGCACGCATAGCGGACAGGCCGATTCTTTTTGTCGTCTTCTGTACGCGTAATGTGTCACCTCTGATTCGTTAGCTGTGTAGCAAGACCCGTGCGTGTTGATGAGTGGCCACGGGAGCCACTGGTCACTGCTGCCATCTCGAAAGAAATCATGCGCACGTGGGCAAGAGTCTTTTACTCACGGACATTTTATATTCTTTGAGCGACCATGGTCTGCCCAAGACGATGAGCGCTACCGGCGAGAAGACGGTGAAGATGGTACCGGATGTTTCGTCGATGGACAGATGCTTGGGAGAAGGAGCCCTTGTTAAGTACCAGCAAAGAGTGCGAAAGTACCCGGTGAAAACTATGCTACTTCAACGCACTAACAAGTATACCAACAGGCCCTTCACATGCTGTTCTTCAAAATGTTTTAGTGCCGCAAGTGTACCACTTTTCACATTTTCGATAAATACTCTGCGCACATGCACAAACAGTGCGGTGCAGTATACGTACGCCTCAGAACTATAGACACTTGCATTTTGACAAAACTGCTGAAAAACCATACACACGTAGCTCCGTCAGCTTTCTGTCATACATATAATTTTTTGTACTGACTCGACAAGCTATACTTACATTTTCGGCATACACCTTCGATAGGGCTTCCTGTCGTGCTTTATTTTTCATACAAACTATGTAGAATTAGTATCTACTAACTGGTGCGATACGTAGTGTCCGATGTTCACATAATTTAGAGCAGCCCTTGAGCTGTGGGATCAGAGTCACACACACACACTCACGAACACACACATCTTCCAAGTCACTAGCCTTTGAATTCTTCTCAAAGTTTGGCTTAAGCAAGAACACCGCTTCTGCCAGCGACGCCGCCGACACCGCGGTTTCTTTTTGAAGATCAGGAATGGTGTGTTTCAGCTAAAGAAACGTTTTCTCAGCGATATTTAGGATTATTATTCTCTCAATCTGTGTCCTTGGAAAAACTCATTTCAAGCAAGCTGCTGCAGCCATCCATCCGGAAATTGCTCAATTTATTGAAACGGGATCTCTTTATTTCACTGTATATTGCGAGAAATACGTTCATCATACTTTTTGTTAAGATGAAAATACCAAGTTTCTGCTTATACAACGCAGCAGGACATAGGAAAGCGTAAACACCGCGCTGTTCTCAATTTCTGAGCCCGCGTTTCATTTGATAAAGCTGTTGCCTCTAACCGCATTGGATCCGGCTAATTGGGCTGGACATACCACATGAAATATTAAAGTGAGCTTCCATATGCACACATTTTTCGCTTAAAATGCCATACAATATTACGTGAGATCAAAAGCGCACACCACAGCCCAAAATCATTTGAAGGCGTGGCGCCTCAAGCGAAACTATTTTTTGAATGGTAAGTTCGGCCGTATTTATTATCAATAATTTTTAGGGATGACAGCGAAGGAATAATGAAGAGCCTCAATTAAGGATAATTTTTCTAGATGCAACTGCTGTCGCTGTACTTTGTAAAAATTTTTTGATAATGAATGAAATATGGTTATGACCTTTCCCATGCGTCGTATTTTATCAGCTGACATTACGTCAAGTCACGTTTTATAATTCTACTTATCCTTGAGAAGCAACCAAGTACAACGAAGTCTCGCTTGTACAAACGTCGCTTAAATTAATATTTTATAATAACCAACTTTTGACAAAACCCCACATGTCTCCTATGCAATAAATGCAAAAAAAAATGTTCAGAAAATTGAACTTCTGAAAAGTGCATATTCGAGTTGCACGAACTTAATATGTGGACCCGCGCTTATTTCTTGGATCAATGCAACGAAGTTTTGCGCTCTGCATTACCTGCACACCAGACCTGGGCTGCCTCCAAACCACTTATGCATCGGTGGCGGTGCGACACCACGTATACTTGCAGTGCTGCGGAGTACAGATTGGACGTGCGGGAGATGAACAAGAGCCACGTTACCTTCAGTACATGTGCAGAGCTGTCAGATTTGGAGGTTGTTTCTAGCGCTCCTTCAAAACTGAAAACAGAAGAGAGCAAGAAGGAAGTTGTAATAGCGGCCGTGGGTTCAAATCTTGTATCTTCAGCCCAGGCTGTCCTTGCGTCCCTTCCAGTTCACCCAAGAAAGAGTTCCCCTTTGGTGACTCACTTCAAGTCCGATATAAATACTGAATAAGCATTGACTAGACAAGTTCAAGAACATGCATACAATTGATTTGCTTTAAGCGGTCGGAAATGTACCATGTGTGATTGTTGCAATTGCGCATGACATGTGACATTAAGCCATATTACTTGCCATTATCACAGAGTGGCAGACTTTTATCTGCAAGTTGGCATCCATGTTTCTGTCTCTATAATGGGGGTTGTTTACTATAAGAAGGACTCAGTAAAGGGAAAGTGAGGGTGATGAGCTAGGGTGAGGAATGAAAAGAATGGGGGTAGGGATTAGCCTAGAAGTGTACATAGTTTAGTAGTTACATTGGGTGGGAAATGTAAGTGAGGGTTGATGACTAGAGAAAACAAAGCGGAGAGAAAAAAATAGTGCCGCAGTGTATCGTCATTTCAAACTCATTTCAATTAGTCATTTGAAAGAGAAGTGAGAATGAATTCTCTCGCTTACTTCTCCAGAGTGATGCAAAGGAATGGGGAGGTTAGATTATATCACAGCCATTATAGAAAAGTATTAGAAGAAAGCGATATGAGGCTGAGGTAAAAGAGGAGGTGGAGGGTAAATTATAGCATAGCCCTGTATGTGGTGATGACTACGATACTACGATATATTCTGGACTGCAAATGCGGGGCATACCAGGAACATGGCACGGTAGAATGCCGACACCAGTGGGCCCAACGGAGACCGAAAAAGCATTGTATACTGCTCTTCAGTGGATCAAGCGGCAGCAAGGAATGTGGTCGCTTCAAAATATTATGCTAGGCCTTGGGCGGTCAAGCGGGCTTTAGTAATGTAGTTTCGTCTTTTGTGATTGGAGCACTACATGACGTATGAGTATCATTTAACAATGGACTGCGCAAAAGACATTTACTAAAAAAAGCAACCGCCAGCTTTCAGGTAAGTTTACAATCAGCACTACTTCGAATACGTGAATTTGTTCAATTATCTTTATATGGGCTACGTCTACTGAAAATCAAAGTCAAACCTTCACGTGAAAGCATTTCCACTTGGGCACTCCAGAAATTATACTCAATACTCTAAACGAACTCTAAATTACACTACCAAAAACTGAATATTCAGCTTATTGATTCCTCGTAAGACCGTAAGAGCACGCCTCAGTTATATGGTCACCCCACACTGCACTTGCATAAGTAAGCTTGAGGCCGTACGGAAAAAAGCAATATGGTTCGTTTTCGCCAATAATATCGCAACTTTTCTCTTTCATCTTATGCATGCGCTTTATCGTTAGAACTCTTGGCCCATCTACGCATGGTTATCGTATCTTTTTGCTGCATGAGATTCTACACGGCCACAGTTGCAGTAAAGCACCAGTTCTTTTTCCCGTCATTTCGCATGGCGTGCGACGCACCTATCACACCTATTTAACGATGTTATTTCTCAGCTGTTTGTAAATAATTATCAGCATTCTGTCTGTCCAAGCACGGTCAACATTGGGAAAAGCCTAGATAGGTGCTTTACGGACAATACTAATTGAACAGTTTGGGGATGAATTGCCGAACCACATATTATAATACCTTTATTTTTTCATTTATTGTTTTTTATACTAACTCATGTATCCACTTCTGCTTTATATTCTCGAACAGAAATTTGTAAATAAATTGTTAAATAGATCAACAAATATAGCACGGCACAGCAATAACTCGAAAAGGGGAATCTGGGTGATGTTATTATGTGTTAAGTACCTAAGTATACCGTGAAATGCACTCGCTAATGAACATGAATCCTGGCTGGACGCCTAGTCTTCAATGATGGCCCGCCGTACTGAAGCTTCATATGCCGTGGAACCCATAAGCATATATAAGTCATACAGTAAACTATCATCGCTCTTTAGTGCCGAATATGCAATGTCATGTGGGTCGATTGGGTATTCGTTTTGCAAACTTTTTACAGGAATGTCCCATAAGTATGTCCCATAAGTAGACGCCAGCGCAAGTACGAAATATGTGTGTTCTAACAGTTTCTACTATTGTATTCTTGTTCCCTTTCATCCCACCCCACGCGTAGGCTAGCCAAGCACGAACAGCTTGTTTAACCTACCCACCTTTATTTTCGTTTTTCTTTATTTCCTTCTATCCATTTTGGTTGTTTCTAGACCATAACTGCGCAATCCTAAGTTGTTTCAGCAGCGAAGCACACTAGTGTCTAAGCTTCGCCATTGTATGTTTTGGTTGATCGTGGTCGAGTACAGCACATGAACGGTACCGAATTTACACGCACCGTACGGTCGACATGGCACAGTAGTCACCACTCACCCGCTCAAGTTAACTAGAGAGAATTCTTGCGCTGTGATTGTTTAGCGATCATGAAAATTATGCGTAGAGTACACGGGTTGTCTTTGTCTTCGTACTTGCGAATGACGAATCGCACATGTGGCTTCAGTTATAGCTGCGGTTTGACTTCGTTCGAAGAAAAAAACGAACCCTTTTGAACTTCGTGAATGTATTTGAGATGTTAAGCCTAAAAGAATAAGGTGATAAAGCGCAACCACTAAGCATTTGCTGACTTTCGTTTCCTGAAAAAACAGCTTCAAGAAACAGGAACACACGCACGGAGCCAGAAGTACGAAGACTAGACAAATCCGTGAACTACCAATCATTCCCATGCTCGCTTAACCACCGTGCATTCGAGCCCCCATAGACACTAGCACCAGAGTCCCACTACTCTATATTTAGGAAGCGCAATACCCCCCGTAACTTTCATGCACTAGGGAAGCACCCACTATACCTTTTTTCTTTGCTTAATTCTACTAATAAGCGAAGTACCCTTCGTTCTGCGAACAGGCGAGGTGCTTTTTACACATTTATGAGTCATTATTTGCCCTTTGTGCTGTGGCAAAAGACTATGAAGAATGGTAAAGAACCCAAAGTTGTCGAAACTTCCGGAACCCTCCACTACGGCGTCTCTCATAATCATATGCTAATTTTGGAACGTCAACCTCCACATATCAATCAATCAGTCAATCAATGAGGAGATTATGAAGAAAAACGCGTTACAGACTACACATTCTTTTTCTGTCTTGAATGAAAACAATCATGAACGTCCTTTCGTTCGCGAAAGGCAACGCTGATGCATAAAACAGCAGAGAAAACAGCCGGCCTGCGCACAAAGCGAAAGCTGATAAGCAAGTTCTCGTACAATTCCAGCCTCGTGAAGAAACAAAACATTCACGCATGGTTGAAGAACCTACAAGACTCACCCTTCTGCAAACAACCAAATAAAAAAAACGCCGCCATATCCACGAAGTGAATGATGATGAGTGGGCGAAGCTCCGGAGGTAAACCTGGTAAACCATGAATCCTCCGTACATTTTGCCCACTCGATTTTATTGCAACGCTCCCCCTATGTACGTCGCCGCACTATATCGAACGATGACACGCGCCATATGTGGCATCATTCCTATTTTATAACACCTCGCATCTTTCATAATCAACTACACGTACCGCCGTCTAGTTTATAACATCTTGCATTTTTTGAACGGATGGACGGACGGACGGACGGACGGACGGACGGACAGACGGACGGACGGACGGATGGATGGATGGATGGACGGACGGGCGGACGGATGGACGGACGGACGGACGGATGGATGGACGGACGGATGGATGGACGGACGGACGGACGGACGGACGGACGGACGGATGGATAGATGGATGGATGGATGGATGGATGGATGGATGGATGGATGAACGGATGGACGGATGGATATGGCCGTACCCTTTAGATCGGGCGGTGGCTAGCGTAATACTTAGAACTGAACGAGAGGTGGCTACATACAGGGGACGCACAGCCCACGCCTTAAAGAGCTTCGCTCCTAAAATGTGCATGGAAAACATGATTTAAAAGCGGAGCTTAACGTCCCAAGACCACCATATTGTCACGCAGCAAAGGACGACGCAGTTGTCTATGAGGAAAACAAGTTTATTGGAGCGAACCTGTGCTCCCCTAACAACTGAAAAAATACACGGGCGGCGAAGCAGCGGCCAGCAAAACGACGGGCACGCTAGTGAGTGTCGGCGATCGAATGACGCGGCATCGGCTGTGCGGGAATTTATAGCCCTCGGCGCGAAGGTTTCTCAAATAGTCGAATTGTATCGAGAACGCCGTGATAGCGTTTGTCAGAAACGCTGTTCGTTCGAACAGCGCCTCTAACTACCAACGCTTGAAGCGTTGTTTCTATCGAACAACGCCTAAAGCGTTGTTCGATAGCGTTTGTTTGAAACGCTGTGGTAGCGTTTGTTCGAAACACTGTGAAAACGGCGATAGCACAGGCCGGCGAAGCCAGGCCGAAAAAACAAAACACAAATAAACAAACCCAATGCATGGTTCGCGGCATTACCCCCCCCCCCCTCTAAGAGTGCATCGACCCGATGCTAACATAAGGGACTGTCCACACAAATTAAAAGTTCGTCATCGTCCGTAGAAAGGTTTTAAGCGAACCACATGGACGACTTCGGGCCGCGTGCGTCGTCGTGATGTACGGGAGTCCCCATCGGGGATCGCTTCGTACGTTAGTTCGCCAACACGTCGTAGAATCTGGTAGGGTCCGAAATAGCGTCGTAGAAGTTTCTCACTGAGTCCACGTCGTCGAATGGGAGTCCAAACCCACACACGATCTCCAGGATGGTACTCGGCGTCTCGGCGTCGGAGATTGTAGCGTCCGGCATCCACCAGTTGCTGGTCCGTTATACGAGCTCGAGCGAGCTGGCGGGCCTCCTCCGCACGTTGGAGGTATCCTTGGACGTCGGCGTTGAGGTCGTCGCCTTCTACGTGCGAAAGCATGGCGTCGAGCATCGTAGTCGGCCGTCTTCCGTAGACGAGCTCGAACGGTGTCATCTGCGTGGTTTCTTGAATAGCCGTGTTGTACGCAAACGTGACATACGGGAGGACTTCGTCCCACGTCTTATGTTCAACGTCGACGTACATAGACAGCATATCCGCGATTGTCTTATTCAGCCGTTCCGTTAGTCCGTTCGTTTGGGGGTGGTACGCCGTCGTTCTTCGGTGATCTGTGTTGCTCTAGCGTAAGATTTCTTGCATGAGCTCCGCAGTGAAGGTCGTTCCGCGGTCCGTGATTAGGACCTCAGGGGCTCCATGTCGCAGCACAATTTGGTTAATAAAGAACTTTGCAACTTCTTGTGCAGTTCCCCTAGGAAGAGCGGTGGTCTCTGCGTAGCGCGTCATGTAGTCTGTCGCTACGACAATCCATTTGTTCGCAAATCGGGATGTAGGGAACGGGCCCAGAAGGTCCATTCCGATCTGTTGGAAGGGCCTCGTTGGGACGGCGATCGGCTGCAGAAGTCCGGCTAGTCTCGTCGGTGGTGTTTTTCGTCGCTGGCAGTCACGGCAGCTCCGGACGTAGTGGGTGACATCGGATGTAAGGCGGGGCCACAAGTATTTCGCCTTGAGTTTTGTAATCGTGCGAGCTGTTCCGAGATGTCCGGAAGACGGGTCGTCGTGGCACGCTTCCAAAATTTCGTCACGAAGGTCTGCGGGGATGACAAGTAGATAATTCGTTCTCGTTCCGGGGTTGAAATTCTTCTTCACTAGGGTAGAGTTTTTGAGGCTGAATGCTGGTAAGTTGCGCTTGAACGCCCTAGGCACGGCGACGATGCGTCCTTCGAGGTAGTCGATCATGGCGCGGAGGTCAGGATCGGCACGCTGCTGGGCGGCTAGGTCGCTCTCTGTCACGACTCCGAAGAACGCGGTGTCTTCATCGGAGTCCTGTGGTGGTGGGTCGACGGGGGCGCGGGACAGGCAGTCGGCGTCGGAGTGTTTCCTGCCGGATTTGTAGAATATTGTAACGTCAAACTCTTGCAGGTGCAAGCTCCACCGCCCAAGACGGCCAGAGGGGACCTTCAAATTGGCGAGCCAACACAGCGCATGATGGTCTGTCACAACCTTAAACGCTCTACCATAGACTTATGGGCGAAATTTTGAAATGGCCCAATGATAGTCAGACACTCTTTCTCGGAGGCAGAGTAGTTTTTCTCCTCCTTCGACAGACCACGGCTTGCATAGGCGATTACCTTTTCGTAACCGCTTTGCTTTTGGACGAGGACGGTACCCAAACCGATATCACTGGCGTCCGTGTGCATTTCCGTTTCGGCATTTTCGTCGAAATGAGCGAGCGTGGGCGGGTTTTGCAGGCGTTGTTGCAGCTCGCAGAATGCCTTTTCTTGGTCGTTTTCCCAGCTGAAAGCGGTGCTTTCTTTCGTCAGGCGCGTGAGTGGCTCTGCAATGCGTGAGAAGTTTGCGACGAAGCGCCGGTAGTATGCGCAGAGTCCGAGAAACCTTCGCACACCCCTCTTATCTTTCGGCCTTGGGAAGTTCGCAATGGCTGATGTTTTTGCCGGGTCAGGTAGGACTCCGGCAGCGTTCACGACGTGACCCAAGAACTTGAGTTCCTCGTACGCGAAACGGCACTTCTCTGGCTTCAGCGTTAACCCCGACGTACGAATGGCCTCGAGTACAAATTCCAACCTTGTGAGGTGTTCGTCGAAAGTCCGGGCGAATACGACAACGTCGTCGAGGTATACGAGGCAAGTGTGCCACTTCAGGCCTGCTAGCACAGTGTCCATCACTCTCTGAAACGTTGCGGGCGCCGTGCACAGTCCAAACGGCATCACCTTGAACCCGTATAGACCGTCCGGGGTTATAAATGCAGTCTTCTCTCGGTCTCTCTCGTCCACTTCAATTTGCCAGTAGCCGGTCTTCAGATCCATGGATGAAAAGTACTTGACGTGGCAGAGGTGGTCGAGGGCTTCGTCAATTCGTGGCAGGGGGTACACGTCCTTTTTGGTGATTTTGTTTAGTCTCCGGTAGTCAACGCAGAATCATAAAGTGCCATCTTTTTTTCTTCACGAGTACAACCGGCGCAGCCCACGGACTTTTTGATGGCTGTATTATGTCGTCGCTGAGCATGTCATCAACTTGAGTCCGGATGGCTTCGTGCTCGTGTGAAGAAACGCGGTACGGTGACTGTCTGGTAGGTCGGGCTCCATCTTCGGTTATTATCCGGTGCTTCGCCAAAGGTGTCTGACGTAACTTCGAGTTCGAGGAAAAACACTCGCTCTAGTGACGGAGCAACTCCAGTAATCTGTCCCGATTTTCTTGCGACAGTGCCGGGTTCACGTCGAAAGAATGTGGCAGCCTGGAAGCATCTGCGCGTGCGCGTTCAAAGATGGCGACCGCGATCACTTGACTCGCTTCTTGCGTTTCTTCGAGGAACGCAATTGCAGCGCCCTTGTTTAGATGCTGGTACTCCTCGGTGAAATTGGTGACCAAAACGTGGAATCCGCGTTGCTTAAACCACGCAATGCCTCTTGCGACAGACACACCGCGGTCTAGAAGCAACCTTTGGTCAGTCTCCACGATAGCGTCAACGTCAGGCGCAGCACCTTCACAATAGACGGCGATCATCAAGCTTGCGCGGGGTGGCAGGGTGACATGATCGTCGGCGATTCTTACAGCAGCACGGTGTCCGAGGTTCGGCTGCGGCGTCATAGAGTGATCGGAAGAAAACGTTATCGACCTGGTCTGCAGATCAATTATTGCGCCATTGTCCGTCAAAAAGTCCATCCCGAGAATTACGTCGCGAGAGCAGTTAGGCAAAATGACGAACTCCGAAGGGTACGTAGTGCCGTCTATGGTGACGCGAGATATGCACATTCCGCTTGGGGTCACGAGGTGGCCTCCTGCTGTGCGTATGTGCGGACCGTCCCATCTGGTCGTAACTTTCTTTAGCTTGGACGCGAATGACCCGCTCATGACCGAGTAGTCGGCTCCCGTGTCGATGAGGGCGACTACGTCAAGGCCGTCGATAGACAACTGGACGTCGGATGCCGCTTTCCTCGAATTTCGGGTGCGTCGGGGCGTCGTATCGCGGCTTGCACGTGTTGATGGTCGGGCATTATGCGTCGTCATCGTCGTCTTCTCAGCGGCAGGCTTCGTCATTTCGGGTACGCGTCGCGCAGCGTAGCTGTTGTCGTTTTCGGGGGTCTCGTCAGGGTGTCGTCGGGTCGTCGGGATGAGGGCATGTCGTGAGTCACGGTCTTGCGTCGTTGGAGGGTTTTCATTTTCTCGCCGTTGTGCAACTTCACCTCCAGAAGTTGCTGCTTTTAGTTCCCCCTCGTGGGCTGGGGGACCTTCCACGGGCGAAGTCAGCATGGCTGCGACGGTTGGAGGATTGGTACGGGTAGGGCGACGGCGAACGGTTGAAATGGGATGGTCCACGGCTGGTGTTCGACAGGTTTTCTTCGATCTCAAATGGGCGCTGGCCGGCTCGCGGGCGGGCTGCGTCGACGGAGAACCCACGCAAACCCAGCCTCTTGTACGGGCAGCGGCGGTAGACGTGGTCGGCCTCTCCGCAGTGGTAGCACAGCGGACGATTATCTGGCGTTCGCCACACCTCGGGCTTCCTGGGTGCCTGGTTTCGGGTTACAGGGGGTCGGGCGGGCGACATTGGGCGGCGGTACGGCGGGGCCTCTTGATAACGGGTTGGGACGGGTCAGGGTCGACGAGCAGCAGCGGAATAGGTCATCGCTTGTGGTTCGCAAGATGCTTCCGGCGGCGTGGAATTCCCCAGTGCTTGCTGAACCTCCTCGCGGACGACGTCAGTGAGGGAGGCGACTTGGGGCTGCGGCGTTGCTGGGAACAATTTCCTCAGTTCCTCGCGAACGATGGCGCGGACGGTCTCCCGCAAGTCTTCCGTTGCCAATCCAGGGGCGTTTACCGGGTTCACCGAAAGGGTGTTGAGTTGTCTATCGTATTGCCGCGCACGCATATCCAAGATCCTCTCGATCATCAAAGCCTCGGTGACGAACTCAGCGACGGTCTTAGGGGAGTTGCGGATGAGTCCCGCGAAGAGCTCTTGTTTAACTCCCCGCATCAGAAAGCGCACCTTCTTCTCTTCTGCCATTTCGGGGTCAGCTCTCCGGAACAGCATCTTCATCTCCTCAGCGAACAGTACAACACCTTCGTTAGGGTGTTGCATTCACGTCTCCAACAAAAGGGCGGCTCGTTCTTTCCGCACAACCGTAACGAATGTTTTGAGGAATTCGCTCTTAAAGACAGTCCAGTCGGTTAGGGAGCCTTCATGGTTCTCAAACCACGTTCGAGCGGCATCCTCCAAAAAGAAGAAGACATGATGAGAAGTTTCTTCGTCATCCCACCTGTTAAAGATGCGGATGCGCTCCAGCTTCTCCAGCCACTCTTCCGGGTCTTCACCAGGAGATCCTCGGAATGATGGGGGCTCACGAGGTTGTTGCAGAACGACGGGAGGGTTGGTAGCGCTGGTCATGGTGCCTGCGTTGATCATCGTGGTTTTTACGTCTTCTTTCCTTTCTTCATCCGGGAGCGGTCCAAACTCTGGCTGAAGGCCTTGCTGTCGGCGGCTGACACGAGTTGGGCGTGCTTGTCGGCTTGGCAATGGCTTAGGGTTCATGTACCCCGCACCTCCACCAGATGTCACGCAGCAAAGGACGACGCAGTTGTCTATGAGGAAAAAAACTTTATTGGAGCGAACCTGTGCTCCCCTAACAACTGAAAAAATACAGAGGCGGCGAAGCAGCGGCCAGCAAAACGACGGGCACGCTAGTGAGCGTCGGCGATCGAATGACGCGGCATCGGCTGTGCAGGAATTTATATCCCTCGGCGCCAGGGTTTCTCGAATAGTCGAATTGTATCGAGAACGCCGTGATAGCGTTTGTCAGAAACGCTGTTCGTTCGAACAGCGCCTCTAACAAACAACGCTTGAAGCGCTGTTTCTATCGAACAACGCCTGAAGCGTTGTTCGATAACGTTTGTTCGAAACGCTGTGAAAACGGCGATAGCACAGGCCGGCGCAGCCAGGCCAAAACAACAAAACACAAAAAAACAAACCCAATGCATGGTTCGTGGCAATATGAGTATGAGAGACTCCGTAGTGGAGGGCTCCGGAAATTTCGACCACTTTGGGTTATTTAACGTGCACCCAAACCTGATCACATGGGCCTACAATATTTCTGCATCCATAGGAAATGCAGCTGTCGCAGCCGGAACTCAATCCCGCGACCTGCGGGTCAGCGGCCGAGTACTTTAGCCACTAGGCCACCACAGTGGGGCATGCATGGAAAACGTCTATTTGCCAACTTCATGCTACATCACGCCGAATAATCATTGGTCCTACATTTCTCGGACCACAAAACTGTAATAACTAAGGCAAACCTAAACACAGAACACAATAAAACACATGAATTATGACGAATAAGACAATGCATATACTGTAAACAGGAGTTGGCGTCTCTCATAATCATATGGTGGCTTTCGGACGTTAAACTCAACACATCATTCATTATCAGTGTACCCAGGCTTTGTCACACATTTGCATGCACGTGTGGGCGAGTGAGTAAACACCACAGAGCTTCGCCCGCTAGTCGTGATTCACTTCTTGTGTATGCGTTCATCTTTTTATGCTCTTCGCAGTTGTATATACGTCAGATGAACGATCGGCGTGCCATTTAGACCATCTGAAAAACTGGAAGGGCGTGAAAACGCATTAGCAACGCGAATGACATCAATACAAAACCTCTCATCGAGGGTACAGTGGAGACGCGATGCAGAGTCTCTCACACTGAGCCGTGGCACCAAAGCCAGCAGCCGTATCGTAAAAAGGTCAGAGCACACAAAGCACAGCGTCGAGCTTCTTATTTTCGCACGCCATTCTGGGTTCATTCATGGCCGAATTAGATGCAGCGACACACCACAGGTACGTAGCAATGCGAAGCCGTGTTCCTGGCGAAAGGCGAACAGAAACAACAAAGAGCATATTATGGACGTTTGAGTTCACGCCTATACGCTGCCTGGAATACAAGATACGAATGCATTGTTCATAGACGTGAATAACAAGCAGCTGACACGCGTGCGCCCTTCCTCTCTTGTGATTCTGGAAATCACATCGGAAGCAACCCGTTTGAATTATTGCCATGAACTATGCTATAGGCGGTGGGGCACACCGGTAAAAGCTTATCTGCTTACGAGAGAGCCTGTTTTTTAGAGTGGGATCTCGGATACGTTAGAAAGGCGAGGGTAGAAGTGCGACCTTGTTGGGGACAAGTTTTCGCAATATTTGGCTTGTGAAAAGCACAAAAACAAAAAAGCAAGGCACCCAGAACGTGTTTTGTCACACCTTGTTTGTGATTGTGGTGTGCGCAAAGCACTGAGCGCACGCGCCGTAGGGGGTGCCATAAATGAGCCATGAAAAAAACCAAGACCTCCAAGCACTTGTCGTGAAAGAGGGCACGATGAAAATTCTCATAATATTTAGGAGACGTTTGATGCTGTTAGCACAAACACTTCTCTTCAAAGCGCTAGATCAGTTTCGAATGGCCGCGGGAATATGCTTAGCACACAGAGCCTCAAAGACTTAGTAACATACGATGTGCACGCGTGATAGACAAACACACATTACCTGGATACGGGACAACCCTTTTTAGCGCTGACAGTAACAGCCAATTGCTATAAAATTGAGAGTGTCATGCTTGTAGATGACGTAATTTTTACATACGAGAGGCAGCATGACTTGTCACGACTGGAATCTGGAAAAACATGCTGCTGAATTACAAAAAATTTTTGCTTACAAAAAAAGGATGATTGTGCTACACTAAACTTGAGGCAGGCAGTGTTGGCCACGCAAAGAAACGCGAGCTAAATGAAGACGAGCGGGTGTAAGATATATTGAAAAACAATAGACAAGTGGGGCCAAATTCCATCAAAAACACAGCTACAATAAATGTATACATGATTGGTTCCAAGCGTGACCGTTATATCCTTGATCACCAGTGTAGTGGTCATTGGTCATTTTTTATACTCGTCAACGGTCGCGAAAGGTTCCCTACACGTAAATGTTTGTGGAAATCATTATTTTTTATCACCTTAACTAACTAAGCTGAGGTAAAGTAACGAGTCTTTTTTTTAAGTAGCCAAACAATTCTTTAAAGGAGTCCCACTTTTCTCTTCATGCAGAGTTTTTGTCATTTAAATTATTTGCAAGAAGGTATAAGCAAGTCGTATCTTCACCAAACCAAGTATTTTTCGGTGATGTATAGAAAGCCTAAGTAAACTTTATGAAAAAGCCAGGATATTATGGTTTCCTTTCTTACCTCTAATGTACAAGTTAAGTCGAATGATGGCAAAAACGAGAAATTTTTTTTCACTGGAGTGTTTTGTTTGAATTCCTTAGCAGTAGCACTGAGTCAAGCCATCATATAAAAATGAACTTCACTGGAAGCAACTTTAACTTCTCGACCAAGGTCATTCTTTTATGAGAAATTGCGAACAACGAGCATCAGTGCCAGGTATACCAAATGACAAAATAATCCGTTTAAAAGTTTTTTTACTTTTAGGTGCAATGAACTCAATTTTTTCTTAGAAGTAGAGCCCCCTTAGCAAAGTATATAGGTGTCACCTTAACAGGCTCCTTGCCGAGCTTTATTGTGTAAATTAGATTTATGGTGCTCTTGAAGTTCAAAGGAGCCGGCGGCTAAATAAAATGGCAATGGGTGAAGTGAAAGGGGCTGACAGTACCCAGTGAAATGAAACTTTTTCGCGTATTATGATTTCATTATTAAAGAGAAAAAAGATAAATGACAACGTAACATTGGCAAAGCTTCCAAGACTAAGCGATCTGGCTTCCACTTACCATAGGCGTACGAGCTTTTCAAACTATTGTTTATGTCAAACCATGTATTATCTTTTCGAAGTCTTGACAATTACTGTTCTGGAAGCCTCTGGTATGTCAAGATCACTCACGACATCGTTTGAGTGAGTAACTAACAAGGTTGCGCCAACAAATTCGTTATTTGGTGGAGGTGGCTCGTAATGTAAAATGAAAACTTGCCCTTAACGCAAAGAATCCATTGCTGGTTTAATAATAATAATTAAAGCATCTTTCTAAAGGAAACCCTGATGTAGTGCGAGGCAGCACTGTTACGCACGGGTGGCGTCACGGGTTGAACGGCGCTAACGCGGGTGCTGCACTGAGCGCTGGAAAAGTTCTTTGCAGTGATGATTCGAGAAGCTCTTGTCGTTGTACATGGGCACTGCACCGAAGCTGGCACGCATTTCACCTTGACCACCACGGCCTTTGTGATCAGTGAAGTGCACGCTGAGAAGTTCTTGCCGACATTTGACGTCGAAGTTGGCAAAGACCAGATTGACACAAGTTCCCCTTATCGTGGTGTGTAGTTTGCGTTCCGCCAAAAAGCACTTCAATGAGGGCCCGTCAAGCACGCAATCGACGAGCCATTCTCCTCCTCCACCATCAATGTTGAAGTCGTTCGTGAATATATGGGAGGCGCTTGTCGACCCGCTTCACGCAATCAGTCAGCGTATCCTCCAACTCGTGCTGAACCTGTTCCTTCCGCAGGTTGGGAGCGAGGCACAAAGAGAGGATCGCGATCGTCACCGATGAACACAGCAGCGCACTCGGAGCAGGAGCTTCTTCGAGAGGTTCCGGATCGTTCTTCGAAGCCGGCTCTTCGAAGACGCCCAGCGCTTGCAGGCAGGTACTTCGGTGGCAGGGCGTGCGGTGCTTTCAAGACGTTGCCAAGAACGTTGCCGACGATGGCGACGTCGACGAACTGGCATGAAGAATATAGTTAATACCTCGATGTTCCACAAATATCGCGTGGTGAACTTAATCGTATAAAGTGACCTGCTCAGAAATTGTATCTGACTTGCGGCTTTTCGCAAGCTCGAACCTGTCTAGTTTGCCTATTCTTTACTGCTGACGTAGTAGTGCACGGTGTCTTCACTGTTGGTGCCACTCTCAGAGCTGTAGCACTTTCTAAAACCTACAATCGTAGTCACAACGGTGTCCTGTCTTGTGTAGGCCTCTGCCTTCGTCACACACCAGCAGAAAACCACGCTTGACTGGCGAAATCAAAATTGTTCGCAAAAAAATCCATGGAACCTAGACAATTGGAATTCTGCCACATTGGCACTAAAAAAACAACCAAGAAACTTAGAAACATAAGAAACTGCTTGCATGCAGAAAAACTACACCCAATTGAAAGTGGTGTCACAGTGGCTGATGCCCCGCCGCAGTGCTATAGTGGCTAAGGTACTCGACTGCTGACCCGCAGGTCGCGGGTTCAAATCCCGGCTGCGGCTGCATTTCCGATGGAGGCGGAAATGTTGTAGGCCCTTGTGCTCAGATTTGGGTGCACGTTAAAGAACCCCAGGTGGTTGAAATTTCCGGAGTCCTCCACTACGGCGTCTCTCATAATCATATGATGGTTTTGGGACGTTAAACCTCACATATCAATCATCAATCTGTGGCTTACATAATAATTTAGACCTCTCACTTGATACCATAAGTACCCTTTGCCGCTATCTCAAATATAAAATTGATTTCGTTGTACACGTCTAAACCACAAAGTATTTATGAGAAAAGCTGCAGGGGGCAACTCCTGAAACTGCGAACACCTCGGACGTTTTTAGGATCACCCCTCTTTGAAGGAGGCCTTGCGTATAGAGGTGGCCCTTACACTGGCTATTATCTCCACGTTGAACTGGTCGCATTCAGCAGCGGGGGCTATATGTTCGTACTGTTTAATTCCAGTGCTTCAAGCTGACGCACGCCATCCGATCTAGACATGACATGAGCTACAGCCAGAACGCTACCCTAAACTCCACTAAACCGGCTTTTGCTACCGGAACACAACGGGTTATGACTGCAGCTGCTGCCCATATCACAACACGCTTCACAAAACACTACTTCGGTTTCTACAAAACACCGCCATAACGCAACACAATCAATACACATATAAGGACAAAGTATTCAGCCTTAGAAGCAAGTTTATGCTGTAATAAAAATACTATCGAGTTTGCTGTCGACTCATAACCTATTTTATTCTAGCCTAGTTTTGTGGGACCGAACGAAGTTGTCTAACAAAACGGGCTGTGCGATCAGAGCGAAAAGCCTTACGAGGCTGTCATCGGGGTCTGTAATCCAGTTTTCAGACCAACCTGTACTCACTTCAGTGTGCTGTATCCGCAGTTACTCTCCTAGAATTTCAAACAGTGCTTTTTACTCGATGCTAGCTTGCCGAAAAATCTTGAAGAAGCTATTTCGTGTAGCGAGAACTCTCTTGTCGGCAAATAACGCGATTGTATTTGTTCATTGCGATCGACAACCAAAGGATACATTAAATGCCTTCTTACTTGGATAGCTATCATTCGAGGCACGTCCGCTGTACTGTTCCTGAGAAGCCGTCATCCTTTTATTTCCTCGCAAGAACCCTTCACTGTCGGTTTAAACATTTCAAATATGGCCGCTTATTTATTTGGCAGGATCTGCACTACCAACATTATGAGTGGGTGCGGGAAAAAATAGAACAGTTTTCTTCAGAACCACATGCTCAATCAAAGTATTTTCAGCGGGACTTTCTTCAGCGATTGCCGTGACAATGTTTTTTATTCTTTATCATTGACTTTCGCCTGTGTCACACATTTTACAGACTATAGAGCACATCTTGTTGTGTAAACATCCGCAGTTTCATGCTTGTCCATCGACATACGCGTCAAGTATTTTTTGTATGTCTATATTATCAACGTCATTGTTATGTTGTTTTCTTTTAATAATCGCATGCATTGACAGCATCTGCTCTCCACTTTGCTAGCAGAGCTTTCTTTGCGAACAGTTTCTGGGTTTTTTTTTCTTCGAAGAATCATACAAACTTTGAAGGTATTACGAAATTAGTGCCTGTGAAAGTTTGCCAAACAGCAGCATCTAGAATATGAATAATGTCTTTTGGCCTGTTTTCTGAAGAAAGCCTACAATCTTGAGGATGGCGCAATCTTGGTTAGGCTTCCAGCATTCTTATATTCGTTCATTTTCCTACTTCATAGTGAGTAATGGGCATTAATACTAAGTGATCAAATTCGACTAAGTGTTCCACTGCGTGTCTCAATTTACCACATTGCACACATTTTTTACACCTCGTTTTCTCCTATTCAGTAGCTTTTAAACAAGCCATCATTGAAATAAGCGAGATGGAGTGCCTCTGCTTCTTAACTCGTAATTAGGCTTAGAAAAATATCAAGGCTAAATAGTCAGGGCACGAGTTATACACAGTAGTGTGGTAACCTACATCATAAAACCATCTATAACGTAATTGCTGCGATTTCCGAATTACAAACAATTTCGTCGAAATCTGCGAGAACTGGCGTGTCGTAATGTGAAGCGGGCGCGATAAATGAATGCACGTCTACAAGTTGCGGATTGCAATCACATGTTTCTCTCTTGAGCTTGATATTATAAAGTAGCCTTGTTCATCTGTGTTTCTCAAAGTTCCAGTGATGTCCTTCATGTGGCCAGTTTAGCAATTTTTGTGAGTTGAACGTAATTTCATAGATGACACGTCATGTAATTTGCTAAGTTGTTGCCGCTACAACAGTTGCGAATATTTCTTAATCAATGTTTTCATGCTGCCTTGGTGTGTTTAGTGATGCGTTCAACACATTAGGTAGATGCGCTCAATAAAAATATTAAAACGCTGAGTTTGGTGTTTTGACTGTTGTGTAAAGAAGATGGAAAAACCCCAACCACATGATCCTATGGTCTTGAGTAACCCTCTGTGTCGTCCGCGATATTGATATGGTTTCGGTACGTAAGCTAGTAGATGTTGTTGTTGGCATCGTTTCTGTTGTACCTTCTCGGGGAAGCTAGGACGACTAGCGGTATAAAACTCACATATTTTAAGGAAAGGATATGATGAATAGATGCACCAAGTTTACTGTGTTTAGCCTAATGGGAGAGCAGGAAATTCAGAGGGAAATGAATGTTTGTTTGGTTTATTTAGTGGAACTGTGAGCCAGGCTTCAGTCGTGCTTGATGAAAATTTGGCGATTTTCGAGACGATCTCTGGAGTGTTATTGACGCAGCAGAATAATTATGACTATTATGAACTGTTACTCATGCAGTGTTTTTTTTGTGTTCGAAATTGTATGTCTTGCCAGCTTTACCGCTGATGGCGCGTTGAAAACCTTAATCCTTCTGATAAGTTACCCGGTGCGTTTATGGTAAAAACGTTCAAATTGCCGAGTAAGTAATAGTACAATGTTTTAACTACTATTATGAAAGAACTAGGTAATCCAGAGAAAGCAGGCATGCGCTTCAAAGATGAAAAGAAAGGAAGTAAAATGACAAGCTCGTCAAAGCATGTCACCTTACGGACACTTCTTAAACACAGAGCTAGCGTGAGCCTGTGATTAACTGTCATATCCTGTCTCATGTACTCGCCGCCGATGGGCGTAACGCACGCAAATGTGAACGTGGCACAGCCATACGTAGTATAGAACGTGCGCTATCACGAAAGATATTTGGTGTTCCTGTTGTCATTTGGTGTAATTGGTGTTCCTGTTGTCAATGCGTTGGTCTTGATAATAGGTTAGGAGTAGTAGTAGGTTCGAAGTACTAATAGGTGAGGAGTACTAATAGGGTACCCGGGCAGCTGTCATCTGGCGTAATGAAGACAAAAGCACGCACGAAAATTTTCAGAAAAAGGAAAAGAGCGAGAAGTACATAAAGTGTGAGCGAAATGGGAAAAGAGCAAGAAAAACCGAAATGAACAGAAAGATACACAAAGAAAGAGAAAAAACTTAGAAAGGTGAAAAATAAAGGGAAAAGAGACAGGAGGAAATAAAGAGAAAAGCGAATAAAAATAAAGAACTTTGCCTAGATCCACTCTTTCTTGAGGCTTGTAGTTATGTGGACAAGACCTGTAGTCACCGATACCATCAGTTCTTTTTTTGCATGGTATTGCATCCCACAAAAACAGCATACAGTTCCCGACTTAGCCCTAGGGCTCACGTGTTTTTAATAAATATTCATTCAACGTCTCGTCTCACATCGCACCTCCACAGAAAAAAAATTGCGAAATCAGTCTATGTTCTCACAAATGAAAGCACGCCTCATAGAACCTCTCTGTCTTTTGCCAGTTTCCTTCCAAGCGATGGACACACATCGTTGTGTAGCTAACTCTAAACGTCATCCTTATCATTTTGAATCACGCTATCAGGAGAATATGACTTGAGCGATTGTTACGACTGGGTACTCCTGCTACAGTTTGTGAGATCAAAAGAATAATAGTATGCGAGTGAGCCTACCTGATATGATGAATACCTTAAGAGGTGCTTTTCTATGTATATAGTATTTTACAGGCCATATTAGTAGGGCTGTTGTTTCTTCCTTCAGAGCAGAAAGGGAGGATGACGTTTGAAGTTAACAATACAACAATGGAGACTCACCATTGTATAGCTACCGATGAAACAGGTCGTTGTAACACTTTCATGAGAGAAATAGAAAAGAGAAAAAATCACAGCTTATTCACGGAGTGAAATATGATGACTGGGGAGAAGCGTCCGTGCGTTCATCCGTGCTTCTCTTAATCCGTTTATGCATGCTTCCGTCCGTCGGTGTATTCATCTGCGTGTTGGCCCGTGCGTCCGTCCGAGCGTCCATTCGTCTGTCTGTATGTATGTTTGTCTGTGCGTTGATTCGTCCGTCCGTCCATATGTCTGTCGGTTCGTCCATCTTTCTGTCTGTGTTTCTGTTCATCCTTGCATCCATCCATCTATCCATCTATCCATCCATCTATCCGCGTGTCCGTCCGTCCGTGCATGAATCTGATTACGTTCGAGAATGAAGTCGGCGCGTGGGTGACACCGACGAGAAGCGAGCCAAGGATGCCGAGCGCAAGCATATTTCACGGGCCAGCCACTCTGCTTCGTCCATGCCCGACCACAAACCTCCAAGTACGACAATTATCCAGGAGACTGAGGGAGACACTCCTTCCTGGCGCAACCAGTCACAACCTGCGCAGCAGCCAATTGGAGAACAGCGTAACAGCACAGTCTAGAAATATGCACTCAACTGCAGTTCGCATGAATTTATATGAGACAGCACCGTCTATTACACTATTTGAGAAATACTTCCTTTCTTTTTTTCTGGTTTCTTCTTTCGGTTACGCCACACGCCGTACAAGGTTAAAATAAAAGGAGCTTCACCTCTAAAGCACGGAGAGAGTTCATCTCGAACTAGTGAGTTTGTTCTTTCTTGGCAGGGCGCAAGGAATCACACCGAGGTAGGCGCAGGGCGCAATGCTTTCCACTTTGTGCAGATGGCATCACACCCCATATTTAGTACGACTCTGATGAGTGGATCTTTGAGTATTCAGTGGGCAGTCTGCTCTGTGTTTTAGGGCGATAGCGTTATAGAGCTCATGTCGCAGAAATTCCCCCGTCGGCGTCGGCACCGTGGGACCATTGGTTGTGAGCGTGAAATCGTTTGTGAGAGAAAAATTCAGAAAGGAGAAAAGAAAATAAAGAATAAATCTGTTGGACCAACTGAGTATAGAGCCCGGGCCATTCGCGTGACAAGCAGGTGTCCTACCACATATCTACGAATTTGCTTGCAGGTGCGTCGGAAAAAAGCACTACATAATGGACATGTAGTGGAAGGGGTCTTCTTGACGCATTTAGTTCGACAGGTGTCACGACGAAAGCGAGCCCGTTCTGCGTATTGTAGGCGCATTCGAGAGGCCTCAAACAACGTAGGAAAAGACCGCAATAGTACAGCCATCGCCGCTCAAAACAGACAGGAGCTTTAAAACAGCTCTAAAAATGGACAACTAAGACCATCTAGCGGAAAACATATCATGTCTTTCCAGAGGCGTTGATCAAGCAAACAGCAAACGCGAGATAATGTGCTGCATTCTGGGAGGCATTGTGAGACTTTTTATGCCCTCCTCACGGCTGCCTGGATCGGCGCGCGCGACCACCGCGCGCGCTGATTTATCCGGCCGTGCGCGGTCGCACGTGCCAATCCAGGCCGTGCCCTCCTAGATGGCAAGCGCGTGGCGTAGATCTTGGAAGCTATGTGACTCTGACTTTAGATTAAAAATTGGTCCCGTATCTGCATGTTAAACTGCAAATGTCGCTGAAAGATGATAGTCTTCATAGTCTTGCGTCTGTAGAGGGTGAATAAAAACGTTTATTTGATGAACTGTGCAAAAAAATCGGTGAATGAAATTCTGGAGGCGCTGCGTTACAGTGCCGCCAGCGTGCAGCGGAGGCGAACGAGTGCTTCAAGTCACGTCACACGTGGGACATGAGCACTTTCTGGCAGGTATTTTGGAAAACAAAGCATGTGGCTTTGAGGCGGGCGTGCGTGCCCGTCTCAGACATGATAAGGTGTAGAACGCAAGGAGATGGGTAGGTGCCACCACCGTGTCATCTTATCAAAGCACTGACACTTGCTTTTTTGTGCTAGCGTTGCTTGGTCTGCGCAGCGGAATAAACGCTAAGTTCCTTAAAGTTACTGATTTATGCCTTTTATAGTAAAAGACGCACATACAGTGTATATACGTGTTATGGTGCCTCATATAAGCGCAACAATTTCTTTTCATTGACAATAGCACAAGTAGGAACGCTGAATCTTGAGCGAAATTGGTGGGCGCTGCGGATGAGGTTGGCCGTTCGTGGTATTGGCTCGTGCCGTTTAAAGTACCCGGTATTGTTATTGATAGACAAACAGACAAATAGACAGACAGACGAAACTTTTTTCGTCGAAGGTTCCCAAGCAAGACTATCGCCTTTAAAACCTGTATGTACCACTCGCACACGCACGCTGGTACAATCTACCGTGTGCACGCACGCGCGTGTGTGTGTGTGTGTGTGTATGTGTGTGTGTTTGTAGGTGTGTGTGAGACAGAAAATATATTTATAAATATGAACTTAGCGGTTGAAGGGCGCACCAGGGGCCAGATTTTGCTATTGCCTTCATCTCTCAAAGGCGAAGCTTAAGGGTCCCCCAATTTTTGCTGTAGGCGTGGCTGGGTACGTTGTGCTTTTATCATAAAAAAACCTCGGCTTGATTCGTGCCCAGAGGATAAGCTCCGTCATTGCTGGCACTTGGCAGTATTCGCAGTTTCGGACAGTATACTGTGTTGGTTACACCTTGTAAAGCACTGGCATTGTTGTGAAGCGTCGTGTTTGCAATCCTCTCAGTGTGACCCCGTAGAAGTGGGTGAATATCATCGTATTTTTCAGATTATTTTAATGGATCCCTTAGTTTCAGCTGGCGCTGCACTTTCTCTCAGTAGTTGCCCTCATGTGTCTAATCTTGGGTAGCCCCGCCATAGGTGGTCTAGTGGCTAAGGTACTCGGCTGCAGTCCCGCAGGTCGCGGGATCGAATCCCGGCTGCGGCGGCTGCATTTCCGATGGAGGCGGAAATGTTGTAGGCCCGTGTGCTCAGATTTGGGTGCACGTTAAAGAACCCCAGGTGGTCAAAATTTCCGGAGCCCTCCACTACGGCGTGTCTCATAATCATATGGTGGATTCGGGACGTTAAATCCCACATATCAATCGATGAATCTAATTAATCTAATCTTGGCTCATCATTGGGGCCTGCTAGGAGCTGTCATCCTCGAGCCGTTTCTTGCATTGATGCTGCAAGGTTTGCAATTATCAGGCCACACAGTACTTATCTTCATTGCTCGCAGACTGCGGCACCGCGCCACTCCGAAAACGGAGAGCACCGAGCGAGACAGTATCTGTAAAATCAATAAGGAGCATTTGTAGGGGATTTTTGGTTGGCTTTTTTAGTAGGGTGTCGGGCGCATACCAATGCGGGCGAGGATTCAAATGGATATGTTTGTAAATATTAGAGCACAATACTTCAAATGTTCATCACTTCAATGCTCCTCACACAAAGCGCAGCACGTTTCTGAAAGGCTAAAATATCAGTAAATTACACACTTCTTGGCAAGTAGCTGAATGAGGCGACAAACAACTTTTCTAATTGCAGTTCAATATCTCTAGTGCACTCAATGCGTGAAACGTTTTATAGCCCACTACTCACATACCTTATATTGAACGCCTTGATTCCAATGTAGTGCCTCGTGTGTTACTTCTGAAGCCCGCACTGTGTGCTGCGCGAAGATGTACTGGTGTGATGCACGAGTAGAGTATCGGCATTCCACTTAAAATACCTGTATTCGAGTCATAGCTGTAAGCGTTGGGTTTTAGTGGCGCAGCACATTAAGGCCGAAGCTTGTGTGCCCATGTCTCTGGGGTGTGTTGTTACGGGCCGATGCCTGATTGCGAGACACAAAAACAGTTTAACCAATAGACCAGTATCAATCGTATATAATGGCGAAAGAATCTGATGTGCCTGAAACCTCAAACCCTTTTTACTAGTCGGTGACTTCAACATCCACATTAGGGACCTTAGAGCCTATCTCACCAACTTTCATTGTCTGCAGTCATAGTATATTAACAACCAATGCTATGCTTGAAACAAGTTTATGTATTTTAATTTAAAAGATTTAGAGTATATATAGACAAACTGCAATCACAATTGCGAAGAAGCAAGAAAAAGTACCCACAAGCACAAACCGATTGTACTACTTGCTGTGTTTAACGTACCCACTATAAATTAATAAAACTAGCTCTGTCGTCGACTGTTTCTGTCACTCATGAAACTTATTCACTCAAGTTACAATATATAGGTTAGATATCAGAGAACTTATTTCTACTCACCGATACATTACCCAGATCTTCGCCCACTAGTAATTTTTTTTAGTATCAGTTGTACAGACGAGCTGATTTTAAATTCATTTTTATTTTCTTTAATTTACTTTCAGTTTCCCTGCAACGCGCAAGTTTCGACCTATTTGCCCTTCTTCGTTTGACATTCCACTTTGTTGCTGCCACTTTGATTCAGGCACCCTTACGGCGAAAGGGTTACATTTGTTTTGCTTATTTTATACCTGCACACGACGTCTGTAGCACGATTCACATAACAGCTATAACTGTACTTACACTCGTTTTTATACCAGTTATATATGAGGTGCTTTCTCGCATTATGTCTTGATTTGAGAAACTGCTGTGGTCAAGCCCCTCGAAAGGGCGTTGAAGCTTATAATGCCGATTCGTCGCTTGCTAAATGTCCGGGGGCACAACCACTCCTGGAAAACACGAACTGCAAATAGCATGTATTATTCGCTGAAGTGGTATCGCTAGAAGTGGCGTTGAAGCCACAAGGTTTAAATTGAACATAATAAGTAAATCAGAACACGTAAGCATCGTATTGTGAGCACACATGAAGCTCAACTTCGAGCTGCATGCAGGTCACTTTGCACAAACTGTCTTCGTGAATTCTCTGTGAACAAACACTGTTGTAATACAGAGCCTCTCGAAACAGTGCAACGTTTATTACAGCTCGAAGTGGTGCCATTATGAAGATGGCGGAGATTTGAAGAAGCTATTTCGTAAGCTTTTTTTTCTATATAATATGCAAAATATCGCTCTTAGTATGCCACGTGGAGTGTGGAAGTTGGTTGTAAGGATATTTTGGCTATTTACTAGAAGCAGCAGTGAACAAAAAAGACTATATATATGCAATGAGTACAAGTTTCAGGAGGCAATGACTGAGTGAATAATTCAATGAAAGCACAAGGCAGTGTGTGCGTTGCAATAGAACGCGGAAAGATTCAATGCATATGTTAGGAGATCTCCCTGGGAAAGACGGGTATTCCGGAGTCCTGAAATTACCGTGGCACTCCAGCGTTACTCAAGTCAGCCTGTTTGTGCACGAATCGGCAGTTGCTCTTTTTAAAGCAAGGTTGCCATGTGCATGAGACGGGAGCAATTCTTGATGAACGACCTGTGTTAATTCGTCAGGCGTACTGACTACTAAGAACAAATGCCGTGGTGCATAACCTAGATGATTGTAAATGAGATCCTGGGCTGACGTTCACGAAACGCCACCGGGAAGTGTCTGTACAATTACCTACAATTACAAAACAACCAAACAAGGTCTCGCACCGGTAAGCATGGGGGACATTATGATTCAGGGGAGTTTCCTTGTATAACGTTCAATTTATAGAGTTAGGGTAACGCAATGCAGCCTTCTTTCCTTGCATTGTAACTATGCGTGTGCGCGCGTGTGTGTGTGTGTGTGTGCGTGTGTGTGTGTGTGTGCGTGTGTGTATGCGTGTGTGTGCGTGTGTGTGTGTGTGTGTGTGTGTGTGTTACGTTGAACTCGTCAATAAATGATTTCAGTACTTCCTTTTTAAATTGATTCTTGTACTTTATTTCGTCCCAGGCGAGCTCTACAGCATGTATTAAGGTAAATTGAACTTTTGGCAGAACATTTATTGAATGCTTTGCAATTCTGTAACTGCGGCCAAGGTCTGCCAGCTCAATGAGACACAAATTTGTTGAAGGCATAGTAAGAAAAACATTTGCTGCACAGATAGCCTGTGCGATCGATTCCCGTGAAAAGGCGTAAATCGTCCACCAAATCCTAACTGCGAATATAGTTTGGTAGCTACATACTTTATACAATTTTTGAATTTCGCTAATAAGTTACAGTGCAGTGGGCCAACCATGCGCCCATTTGGCCAACCACGCTGACTACAGCCGTGAGCTGAAGCACCCCCACCCGCCTTTTATCTTATATACCTCACATAATGCCGCAGATTTACAAAGTACCAAAGGCAATATTTACAGCACTGACGCAGCTAGGGTAAGACGCGGTGCCCGATCAAAGACGCGGTAAGTTTAATCTTTCTGCACAGCTCCCGTCAACACGAGGTTATAGCAGAAGGCTCAAGATCGTCGGTTGCAAATATCTGTTCAGATTGGTCACCGAAACATTGCCAGGTAAAGTGGAAGCGGTAAGTTGAAAGCGCTTTCGACTGCGTCGTGGTGATCAGCATCGATGCGCACTTTTAAAGTCTTTACGCAATTGGCACAGAAAGCAAATACTGCTGTGCATATGTTCGTTAATACCTGATTTACGAACTCTGTGTGTTTGTGAAATATTGTCGAGAGTTTCAGCGTCGATTCAAAGAATGCTGCTGCTTGTAATCAGTCACACGCATGAAATAGAGTGGTCTGACGATGCGGGAAAAGCATTATTCAAAAAAAAGGAACCTTGCATAATAAAAAGCGCGCACATTCGTTCAATATTAACGTCAAGTACACATATTTCGCTTCTTTTTTGTTCGGTATTTAGCCGATAGCAGCTGCATTTCATTGCTGAGCTATTTGTCAATCAGAGCTTATCTGGTGGACTTTATGTGACACGCTAAGTGTTGTCCGGAAATACAGCATGTCTTTCTTTGAATGTCATTCAGAAAGCGTAATATGTCAAAGGCAGATTCTCAGAAACCAACGAAACGAAATGGGAGAGAGCATCGTGCCTTGAGAAAACAGTAATGCGTTCGAATACTTAGGTGGGCACGCTAATTTTGTTCCGATGTCTATATACAGAAAAACTTTCGTGTTGTAAAGCTTCACCATATTCCACCGCTTCTCTGCAGTTCAGTGATGCTTCAGCTTTCGCTATTTCCAGCGCACGCGTTTTATAGCTTGGCTCAAGCTGTAGTCTTCAAAAACATCTCTAAGGTTCGTTCGCAACAGAAAGACTCACGTGAAAGTCGCCGTATGTTGCTGTTGTACTCAACCACTGGCTGCGTGGAATAACTGAAAATCTCGCACCCAGCGCACAGAGTGGCCGAAGACTATCACATGACACAGAATGTCTGACATTAGGGATCTTTGTTTTAGAAAGTGTATTTTTCATTTTTTATAGCTGGGTTTTTAATGTACCAATAATGAGAATCGCCCTCACAAAGAAGTGAAGGTAGTGTGAACTATTGATAACTGGGAAAAAAATGTTGAAAGTTGAAAGTCTTGCTGTAGCTCAACGCTGAGAGCTGGTGAAAAAACGAACAGAGGGAATGCTTTGTTATGACTCCATTGTAATATCGTCACAACTGTGCTCGAAATAGATATTGTTAAAGTTTTTGGAACCAAGCCCTTTGAAACGAGACATTACAAGACCAATGCCGAAGGACGTGAAACTATACGCAATATAGTAAAATGAGCAGGAGAGCTTCAGAATAGTTACCGAAACAGCCTCAGAAAATGCCAGTCCAGTCCTTCTCGTAGACAAGAATAATGACGAAAAACAGCTTGTTGTAGGCTATTGAATACTTCATGCGCGAACGTTGACGGACAAACGCCTATTGTCAAATATTGAAGATCAGTTTCAAAGTCTATCTTGTTCGACTCTCTATACTACTCTCGATATGAACGTGATAGCGTTAGAGAGCTCTTGTCGCAGATGTTCCGCCGTCGCCCTCGGCATCATTGGTTGGGAGCGAAAAATTGTTCGTGAGTGAACAATCGAGCAATAAGAAAATAATACGAAGAATAAAATTGTTGGTCTAATTGAGGAGGATCGAACCCGATCAGTTCGCGTGGCAAGCAGGTGTCCTACCACAAAGCCACGATGGTACTTGAAGCTGCATCGGGAAAAAAACACTAGGCATAAATGCCATGTAGTGGAAAAAGTCTCCTTAACGCATTTCGTTCGACAGGTGTCACGGCAAAAACCAGCCCATTCGGTGATTTGTAGGTGCATTTAGGAGGCCATCAAAATACGTCGAAAAAGCCCGGGATAGTACCGCCATCGTCGGTAAAAACGTACAGGAACTTTTCAACAGCTCTAAAAGCGGACAACCATGTCCATCAAGCAGAAAACATATGCCTTTCCAGAGGCGTCAATCAAACAAACAGCAAACATTAGATAATGTATGTTATCTGTAGAGCATTGTGAGACTTTTTATGGCCTCCGAGATGGCGAGTGCGCGCCTTGTATCTTGAAGGCCATGCGACTCTTGCTTTAGATCTACAAATTTTTATTCAGCATTGAAATACAAGTGATATACAAGTGATACAAGTGCATGTGTTATGTACAAATACAGAAGGAGGTCTCAAAGTCGCGAAACTGCTGATATCTAAAAACTATATGTACATTCGCGCGCGCGCGCTGGTACGATATACTCTGTCTGCGTGTGTATGTGTGTGTTTGCATGTGTGCGTGTCTTTGTGTGTGTTTGTATGTGTGTGTGCGTCCATGTGTGTGTAACAAAACATGATAATAAGTATGCACTTAGCTGTTGAAGGGCGCAATAGGGGCCGGATTTCACTATAGCATTCAACTATTAAAGGTAAAACTAAAGGGTTCCCCAACTTTTGCCCATGGTTAATTATAAGTATCGCTAGAAGAGGAAGTCAAGTGCAAGATAGGGTTGACCACCTTAGAGAAAACGGGGAGAGTTGAACAAATGAATTTCGGAATAACGAATGCACCAGCTGTGTTTCAACAATTAATGAACCAAGCGTTAGGAACGCTCGAATGGAAGATAGCAATGTGCTGCCTCAATTATGTTTTAATCCCAGCCGCGGATTTGTCCAAAATATTGCAATGACTGAACCAAGATTTATAGGCGGTAAAGAAGACACGCTAACTCTCCGCCTTAAGAAGCATGCCTTTGCGAAGGAGAGCATCGAGTTTATGAGTTTTTGTTTGACCAAAAAACAAATACAACATAGGGAAAGGTAGACAAAGGCTACTTCGCAATTTATCAGGTACGCAGTTAGAAAGCACGCATGTCTTCAAACTATTCAGATACGTGGATGATTTCTTGGTTGTTCTATAGTGTAATGTTATACTATGTTCCACTCGATATCGGGTCGAATGTTGAGCGTGTATGAAGATTGTTTGAAGCCTCTTGTGCTGAAACTTGAATTGCCCGAGACTGACATATTACGCTTTTTGGATTTTAGAATTTTTTCGGAACATGGCATATTTTTTGGCGTTATAAACGACGTGTGCAGAACCGTTGCTTCTTGTTTCTTCCGCTTACAGCAAGCTACTAATGTGAGGAATAGCACAGTTCTGCCTTAGCTCAATTGCTAATGCATAGGACAACTGTTCGCGTGCCATCTGCGCGGCCTCGATGATAAATTATGTGCGCTCATTACTGTGCTTATACAGCATCACTGTGTCTTCGAAAAGTGGCACACAGTTGCACTCAGTGCAGTGCTGTGCAAGAAGAGGCAAGGACAGGATCCGGGCAGCACGGGCACAGAGCGTGAAAGGATAGCTGTTGTTCCGTACAAACACCAGATATCTCAAAGGCTCAACAAAACCGGGAAACGCGCGGGTGTTACTGTTCTCTGCACCATTGAAATTATTCAGTCTCACTGAATTAACAAAACCCCTGAACAAGCGGTCATCAACTGAATGTAAAGTTGAACATAAGACCAGGTGAGTGGCATGTTCCCGAGGAGTTGTCTATAGGTCCCCCCCCCCCCCCAGTACTGTGGTGCTTGTTATATCGGAACAACCGGAAGGTGTTTGAACGACCGACTGAGGGAACACGCTAACAATGTTAGATATGGGAAAACTAGTTTTCTTGCACAGCACTGCACTGAGTGCAACTGTGTGCCGCTTTTCGAAGACACAGTGATGCTGTATAAGCACAGTAATGAGAGCCCATGAGTTATCATCGAGGCCGTGCAGATGGCACGCGAACAAGTGTCCTATGCATTAGCAAGCCTTCCGTGTTTCTCTCAGAAGGAATTAAGGTTCCTCGCAAGTATCATAGCGTGCAACTAGTTATATTTCTTTTAGTGTTCTGTATTGTTTACTTATACTTTTTTCATCTAATCTGTTTTTTTCTTTACTTGCGTTGCTCGTTTTGTCACATGGTTTACTTTCTCCTTTATATGTTTTCGTACTCTGCGCAATAAACTCACTTGGAAACTACCGCTCGATTTCTTCTGGTCTTTTTGTCGTCATTTTGTGCTCGCGCTATAACAATCATTTAGTAGAACGCCGTTATTTCGCGAACACTCGCGACCAAGTTAAGCCGCTTTCACGCTCACGAGTTCAAGACGATAGCGTGGTGGCTACACCGCTATTGGACAAGCCATCTCGATAGGTATGATTCATCTCGCTGACCGGAAGAGCTCGTAGCTCGGCGATGCTGAAGTTGCCGAGCTGTGAAAATTGTGCACTAACAGCCAAGGGGTATGTAAATTGCTCACCATAACAAAATGAATAATGTATGTTTTGTTACCGAAATGTTCAGCGTCACGTGCTGTTGAGCGACATGTCATGCGTTCCACTCCTGGTGGCACAAGTTGCCTTTATTTTGTCATCTGTTAGTGCATGTTTTACAATGTCTTATCTCTGGCAGAAATACGTAAGTGTAGCCGCAGTAATACTTTCATTGTAAAATACGGGCGCCATAATCATGCGTTAATAACACCATGCTGAAGTTAACATGTTTAGTTCACCTTTGAAATGTATATGTGCACTTGGACCTCAAAAGTTTAGCTTCAAAAACTAAAATTATGTCAAAACTATAAAAGACAGAAAGGCCTATTTAGATACAGATGCACAATTCTTCCGGTGTGCTTCGAAAAATCACCTTGTCTGGCTGATGCACATATTAAGGTGGAAGCAGCACATCAGTTAATAAGAACTACGCTGCAAGACAGAGGTGTGATAGCTTGTGTGATTCGAATTCATCTTGTGCATCAAATTATCAAAAGCAATATTTATCAAATACAAATAAGATGGATAGTAGAAAGAAAGAAAAGAAAAGCGAAGAGAGGCAGAGAAATAAATAAATATATATCAGAGATCTAGTTATAATAAGAAAGAGTGAGGGGGAGTTAGTTAATAAGAAGAAAGAAAAAAAATAAGACACCGAGAAAAAGAAAGCTGCAAAAATAAGAAAGACAAAAAGAAAGAAAGAAAACCAGACAGAAAGTGGAAAAGAAAGAAGGAAGAAGAAAAACTAAGGCAGCATTGCACAGTGTGTGCCAGGCTCGAAGCAAGAGCGGAGCTGGATGTCCTTTGCTTGTCCTCGCTTTTTCTCTGTCTTTCCACACATCTTTCTTGTTCTTAATCCCAATTTCTTTGCTTGTATCTTTGTTTGTACTCATTTTCATATTTCTGTTTATCAAATTCCTTTTTACCAGGTTTATGCTTTTCTGTTTTTCGCTGGCCACTCTTTACCCCGTTTTTACCTCCCTGTTTTCTCCCCTCCCCCATCTACGTAGTCAACCAGGCATGTGTCTGTTTAACCTGCTTGACTTCCCTCTGTTGCTGTTCTTCCTCTACCCTGGTCTTGCCTCAACAGTGCTCTGTACTGAATGTCACTATCAATGCATTCAGAAAAAAAAGAAGACAGACAAGACATTTTTAGGCATGACCCCGCCCTGATATGTCATACGCTGTTTCACCCCCACTGTGCCAATTGACGACTTCAACATTGGATCGCAACCCAGCCTCCCAAAGCTACACACATTGAAGAAATAAAAAGAAAAAAAGGTCCCCAATTATTTCCGGCTCGGTGCCACTAGGGCGATGCTGCCGCGATTCCCTCTTCGTCTCAGCTATGCATCAACCAACGTTTCTCAGAAGTCAAAACTGAAACTAAGACAAACTGTTCTATCCCTGAGTGGGTGACGTTTGTGTGATATATTTTATGGATCATGAATATTAGCCCATTCACGAAAGTGCATTACAGAAAGCCTCGTTGACTCCGCGATAAATTTTTGACAATAATAAAGCACGTTGGCAACTAAAGAAGGTTCCACTAATATGGCCTGAAATTCTACTTCTTTTTTTAGCACGAATGCTGGGGTTCATCGTGCATTCACGTGTTCCAGCAAGGCTCATAAACTGTTCACTTTTATTGTATTCCTAGTTACAGTGTGTAAGCCAGTCGTTAACAATGCATGAAGACCAAACTATTGCATGGCCCGAGAACCGGGAGGAGAATGAGGTGTGTGTGTAAACGACAAAAAAATAAAAAGTAACTTAAAGGAAAAACCTCCTCTGGGTAATGGTTCTTTCTGCCAGCAGCTCCACACGCCGTAATAAGGCATAAGGCTTTACGCTGCAAACGAGAAACAGCGTAGACGTAGTTGAGTGAATACGTTGCTAAGAATAGGAAAAGACGTTAGCAAGGCTCTTTCTTGACGGCTTGAAAAGTCATGCAAATGCCTCACAGTTGGTAGCTTTGTTTGTAGTACATGTACATGACAGGACAAAATAACAAGATTTTTAGACACTCAGGTTGCCAACTTTCAAACGTCGGTATATCCGAACCTTCATTTTGTCATGTATTGTATCTGCGCTAAAAGAATCCTGCGGAAAATTCGCAAGTGAGAAATTTGCATCGCATCGCTTGCGAAATTTACCTACTGTTCGTATTTTTTAGATGACAAATGCTAACGTGGGAGGGAGGAAAATGTGTGCAGCAACAATAAACTTTGCACAGAAAGCTGTCTGAAGCTCTCATTTTGTTGTGGTTCTATCGGTGCGACTATAGCCCTCTCCCGCCGACCGTTTGTCGTACCATCACCTCGACATAACTCTCAAATGTAATTTGGTTAAAGCAATTATTTTGCTCATATGCACTCGTGTACTCGCTACAGCGATGGGCTTGAGAATGTGAATAAATTCAGCACCCCCTGCTCCATCAGTAGCAGAGGGGTTTCTTCTCTTACTTGTCGTGGAATGCAGAAAGTCCAGAGGCGTTAGATATTCAAGCAGTCCCCCTGCAGACACGTGCCTTTTTTATAGTGAGTATTCTATGAGAGGCTCAACACATGCATAACTAAGCTCTTCTAGTGTTTACCTGTTCAGTAAACAAAGAACGCCTGCTGACTCGACGCTCAACCCTTACTGTGGTACTCTATGTAGGCTCAAAATGGGAAAAATCCGGAGGCAAACTCTTTTCATTCATAGTCATGATGCTCTTAAATAACTTAGGGAAAACATCAGCGCAAAAAGAACAGAGTAAAAGTAAAAATTAAATACACGAATTAGTATATTTTTGTAAACAGAGATCCCCGCGCTAAACCAAAATTTTTTTCGTAAGTTCTTCCTGGTCTTTTTTTCTTTTTCGGGGGTTTTGCGAGGTATTTCTTTCTTTACTGCTAATGAACACGATCTTTCTTTGTGTGCTTGCCGTAGAAGGTGTGTTCTCATTATATATGCGAACCGCTATACCTTAACATTTTTCAATTTTGTTTCCATGAGAGATACTGCTTTACCATGCGCAATTGTGGCACTGTTCACTTTATATTCTAAGCAGCAACACATCCTTTATTGAGTATTTCATCGTGCTCAGCCAAGGTGTATGGTGCACAGAGTCCTTCAGTCGCGTCAAACGAAGCATAAACAGCAGCAATATCCCAATGGACACCAATCTAAATGTTTTTAATGTAGATTATTGCACGTTCACCGGATATATTGTCAAACCATACTGTTTGTTTCTAATTTTCGTTTAACAGCCATATTGTAGTGTAACTGTTGCCTTGCGCAAAGCACACCCGAATGACCCGGAAATAAGTAATCTTCGAACCTCCTGATGATATCACGTGCTGAACGCGAAGCTAGAGTTAGTTGTCGTACTTACGCAGTCGTAAGTGATTATGCTAGTGTCTATGATTTATGGATAAAAGCCGACTTGCTGGGCCGCTAGTAAGTTTTATGAGCGACTAGCGCTCTGTGTGGTACTAGCAGTAAATGCGTTTTTCTTGCTGTTTTTTCAGCCTCTACTTCACGGCCACAATTATGACTACATTTGGAATTTCATCTAGAAGGAAGCAACAGCTGCCTTTGTCTGCTGCCCGTGACAATATAAGGCCATAAAACTCAATTCACTTTTGCTATCGACTCGACAAGATCTGGTTATTGCTGTTACGCAAACCGCTTAGTGGACCATCATAACTCACAGAGCTGCAGCCCCAGAAGCTGTCACTAGGCTATCGAAGGTGTGCTGTTAAGCTTCGTCCAAGCAGGAAGGGCCAAAACATCGTCAGTAAAAGATCTGGTCGTCTGTCGACGCAAGGGGCGATATAAAGTGAAAGCACGGGGACCTTAGGCTCACTGTGCTGTGTTATTCAAACAGATGGGCTTTTGTAGGCCTTTAGAGAACGATTGTTCTGCTGAAGCTTGGCATAATCACACCAATCTTGATCATGTTATATAAGTATTTGAGGAGAGAGATAGACGTGATGCGGAGAGGGAGGGAGGTTCATGGAAGAAGATTTTGTACTGCACATAATTTGTGAAGAGAAATATGATGCCAAGGTATGATACTCGTGATGCTTCAAAAGCCCATCACAGAGATACACCAGCGCTGCAGGCAACATGCGCATGTCGTAAAACTGTTGTGTTTCATCACATTTACTGTAAAATACGTGCAATACAATGTCGGAAGATTGCTGATTTGCATACGGTGTCAAGTATTTTCCTTCATTATAAATGCTGTGGAGATGGCATCTTTGTCGTATAGCAGATGGGAGTCAGCAGAGTGGAACCAGTCATCGTTAGGAATATCTGTGTCACATGTAAGCGACCGCTTCTCTTTTACGGGCGTTCTTCAGCTGCGGTATTCCAAGCATGGGTAACAAGTGGTCTTAGAAATCTGTCATTTGCCGCGAAAATTTCTCGCGGTCACGATGAATTTAAAGCACATACACGCTTTGTACTACTACTGCCCTGTCTTGTACAGCGCTGTACTACTGCCCTGTCTTGTACACCTGAAAAAACTGGCCTAGCAAAATGAAATGTTTTCTAAAGCTAATATCGCTGCACCAAGGAATCTATTTAGCGGAACTCTCCTGAACTAGTGATGTATCGCAATGTTACACAATAATCACCTGGACACTATCTACGTCGCTTATGCTTGCCCTAGCCATATCGTACTGTGCTCAGGGCTCGTAAAAGTTACGACTTCAATTCGCGCCCTGCAAGTTTAGTCACTGCAATAACTTGGTGCCACGCCCACATTCAGGGTATACTGATGTAGAAAGACGGTTACTTGAGCCAGTTTGTCAGGATCTGTCGTGAACTTATTTAACGGATAACACCAGAAAACACACGCCTGCGGAGAAGCAGCAAAAGAGTAAGAAAAGAGAGCGCCGTTTTTTTTTGTTTCTCTTT